>JAYKKT010000049.1:4487500-4757500 GCA_036023115.1 Brasenia schreberi
TGTTTTAAGATCACAAATTATGTTGTATATTAATTTAAGTTCATTTAAAAATTGATTATCTTTTTTAGTTATGTGAAATTAAGTGGAGAGATGTTGCTGTATTTTTTTGAATTGGTAATTGAGAGAAACATCTTTTTGTGGGGTTCAAACAATTCAGTGCATAACCATGAGGCTAGGACTCCTGTTATTGTGGATATAGTCAATGTTGTAAAAAGCGTATTGGTGCCCGTATCGCAGTGGGCACCGATATGCCTGAATTGCCCATATCGTATAATCAATCTATCCTTTTCATTTCTTGATAAAAAATTGAAAAATATTAATAAAATTCAAAAAAAGTAATACTATAACATGAATATTGAATACCTTTAATTAATAAACAACAAAGTTACAAAGTTCCAACTTACAATCATTCAGACCGGAACGTTACAAAGTTACCATTACATTTAAAAGTTAAAACAATCATCCACAACGTAGATCATAATCAACAAAAGCATTGTAATCGACATAGTGATGATCACCATCACTATCATCATCATCTCCTCCACGATGGGATCTGCCCATCCAAAACCTTCATCTTCATCATCATCTCAACTCCAAGTTCTATTTCGGCTTGTAGTGCCCTCTAATTTTCATCTTCTAAATTGATGGAGCTCTTCCTCTTCGACACAATCATCAAGAATATCAACATTTTCGTAGCTCAATAGGTTATATTTCACCTTCCTTGCCTTTCTTGCATCCTTTTGTATTTGTCAGTAAGAAAAGAATATCCAAATTATAAAGAAAATCAAATGCAATATAGTCACATCAATCATTCATTATTAATAAGAAAGAACTAGGTAACAATAATACATATTTTTAAAATTGTTACTTTTGCCTTAACTATATATTATATGCAATATATACTAAATCACGCAGTAGAGCATGCTCCAATATGTTTCTCTTTTTCGTGTGAGAACATTCGAAAAAGTTCCAATTTCTCTCGCACCCACTCGAAGTGCATGTTTGATTGAATATATGTTGAGCAAACCTTGCCAGTGCATATACACCAAAGTGAGTCCACCATTTATCTGAAATAAAACACGATAATGATTAATAAAAAATACTCAAAGTCAATCAATTGATAACAGAAAATAAATATCAACAAAAACACGTAATACCTTGTCACCTTTGGGAGCGTGGAGTTGGATTGCAATTGGCCTTCCAAAATCTCCAACACTCTACGTATACTTGCTTAACCCTAAATGGATATTGCAACGAGTAGACGAATCTTGTACAAGGTCAATTGCATTCAATGTACCCTTTTTTACTTCTTTGTCCTGTACAAAGTTGAGAGAAAATCGAATAGAATGGTTAAGGAAACATGCAATATGCAAATCATGATGCATGTGACAGTTCCATCGTGCATGAATTAACTTCCAAACCTTTTTAGAAGTGACTGCTTGTAATCAAGGTTTGCTTGTATTTTCAATTTTGGCCTTATTCATAGTATCATATATATATATAAAGGCATAGTAGGCCTATCTTCACTGTCCTCCATCCTCGTTACCTTAATTAAAGGTACAATCATCCTAAAAAAATTTGTTGCAATTTTCTAAAAAATCAACATTGAAAACAACATCTATGACAACAATCCTCTCTTTTTAGACTACCTAATAGAGCCCCATTCATCACATGCAAACACCTTTTTCGATGCATTTTTTGAATGACAAGACTTTGCACTGTAATCAGTGTTGTTTGATGCGTATCATATCACGTATCGTATCGTATCATACTTTAATATTAAAAAAATAAAAAAATATTTAAAAAATAAGAAAAAATTAGTAAAAATCTGAAAAAATTAGGAAAAATCTGGTAATTGCTTTGAATTCATATAATGCAAAGTTTAATACATATTGAGCATTCAATATTAAACAATTGCATCCAAATTTACATATTTTGAAGCAGTGTTGTCTGATGAGTATTGTATCATGTATCGCTGGGCTCCACGATACGAGCGTATCGTATTGTAACGCCCGTACTTAAATATTAAAAAAATACAAAAACTATTTAAAAAATCAATAAAAATCCAAAAAAAATCAAGAAAATTTAGAAAAAATATGGAAAAATCTGGTAATTGCTTTAAATTCATATAATGTAAAGTTTAGCACATATTGAATTGAACAATTGCATCCAAAATTACATATTTTGAAGCAAAAAATGAAATACATTTACATTTTACATATCATTAACTAAATAATCTTCATCTTCTCCTTGATGAAGATTCAAAGTTTCTCATCACCTTCTGCTTTAAAATGAAAATCTTCATCTCCTTCATGATGTTGTTGCACCTCAAATTAATTCATGCAATGTCTTCTTCGGTTAGGAGTGCATTTTCTTCGTTATCTTCCATAATCCACTCATCTAATATATCAAAATTAACAAACTACTATCTTTGTATATGTAGTTGTCATATTTGCTAATTTTCATATGTGAGCAAAACAATGAGCTCCATTTCTTTGATTATTGAGTCTATGACACCTCAATGATATGATATTATTACTTGATGATATCTCCTTTTTCTCTTACTGGAGACTAGCTTTTTAACTAAAGCTTGAGCTCCATTTCTCACTTCACAGACTGAGTTAAGCCTCACACACATTAATCATGTTCTAACTCAATGGAAGTCAGGTAAGGTGAACCCTAAAATAGTGAAGTTGTGAAATCCTCACTCAATGAACTGAGAGAACCAAATGTTTTTAATTGTTTGTGATCTCATGAAATTAGAAACTGGTAGTATAAATATACCTAAAAGTTGTAATAGAAAGGGAAATGATTTTGTCATAATTTTTATTTGTTCATACATTATTATTATTCAATAAATAAAATTATAAACCCAAATTATAAGGATATCGGAGGATGACTTGAAGGGAAGTGAAGAGAGGAGAAGAGGGCAGAAACATGCAAAAACAAATTGAAAAAAAAATTGAAAAAAAAAATTGAAAAAAAAATTGGGCGTATCATATCGTGGCGACACTGTACGAGCGATACGGCACGATAACCTGTATATTACGATACAGGTTACCGTATTGTATCATGGCTTCCCACGATACGATACGTATCGCACTGTATCGTACGGTGCGATGCGGATAACAATGTTTTGAAGAAAAAAATGAAATACATTTATATTTTACATATTATAAATTTGTAGCAGGATCATTAACTAAATAATCTTCATCTTCTCCTTGATGAAGATTCAAAGTTTCTGATCACCTTTTGCTTCAAAATCAAAATCTTCATCTCGTTTATGATTTTGTTGCACTCCTTTCAAATTAATTCATGCAATGTCTTCTTCGGTTAAACTCCGCCCATGTAAGGGATCACCCTTGCATTGTCGGTCCCAAGCCCGGATAAAGGAGGAGGGTTGTGTTAGGCTTCCGATAGCCAGCTTAAAACTTCGTCGGATTTTTATAACATGGATTATAAAAATTACGAGCATTGCTTTGGGGCATCCCCGCCTAGCGACGTGTTACAGAGCCCGAATGCAGTAAGAAGTAAGCAAGGGCCACTACATTTTCGCCCGAATATAGTGAATCAATTGCAAAGAGGGTTCCCACATCATGGACGGGTGTGGGTAAAGAAGTTAGTCCTACTACATTGCCGCCCGAATGTAGTGAAAAATTTTCAGAGAGGGTCTCCGTATTTTGATTATGGACGGATGCGGGGGGGTGGGGGGTAAGGAAGTTAGTCCTAGATAATAAGATTTGTATTGGTTCTTGGAATATCGGAACATTATCGAGTAAGCTAATGGAGGTGGTAGATACTATGATTCGGAGAAAGATTCATATTCTATGTTTACAAGAGACAAAATGGGTTGGATAAAAAGCAAAGGAGATAGAGGATATAGGTTTTAAAATATGGTACTCACGTAAAGAAAAGGCTCGAAACGGAGTTGGTATTATCATAAATAAAGATTTAAAGGAGAGTGTAGTAGACATACAACGATATGGTGACCGAATCATGACGTTGAAATTAGTATTAGGAGCAGAGGTTTTGAATATAGTTTGTGCTTACGCACCCAAAGTAGGACTAGAAGATAGTATAAAGACTGTTTTTTGGGAAGAGTTAGATAAGGTGTTTCAAAAGATTCCACAAATGGAGATGATTTGTTTAGGAGGAGATTTAAATGGACATGACGGTAAAGAGGCATTAGGATATCAAGGGATTCATGAAAACTTTGGTTTTGGGGATATAAACGAGGAAGGTAGGGAGATTTTAAATTTTGCTGTGGCATTTGATCTCTTTATAGTCAATACAATCATCAAAAAATGAGATGAACATTTAATTACTTATAAGAGTGGCTTATCACAAACACAAATTGATTACTTTATTTGTAGAAAAAAAGATAGAGCGTGTTGTAAAGATTGTAAGGTAATTCCAGGAGAAAGCTTAACCACCCAACATCGACTTTTAGTTATGGATTTATAAATAAAAAAATGGACAAAGAAGAAAAGAGTGCATCGAGCTATTCATACTAAATGGTGGAACCTCAAAAGCGAGAAGGAAGATGTATTTAAACAGAAAGTCCTTCAAGGAGATGTTTGGAATTATGTTGGCACACCCTGTGATATGTGGAACAATATGGCTATGCATATTAGGAAAGTGGCGAAAGATGTGTTAGGGGTATCTAAGGGAGGTGTACCGGTACAAAAAGAAGCTTGGTGGTGGAGTGAAGTAGTACAAAATAAAATCAAGGCAAAGAAGGCATGCTACAAATTACATTATGCTAAGAAAACTAGTGAAACTTTAGAAGCTTATAAGAAAGCACAGAAGGAAGCGAAAAAGGCTGTTAGTGAAGCAAAAGCTAAGATTTGGGAGGACTTATATAAAAAACTCAACTCAAAAGAGGGTGAAAGAGATATTTTTAGGATAGCTAGGGCTAGAGATAAGAAAACTAAAGATCTTAATTATGTTAGATGCATAAAAGATGAGGATGAAAAAATTCTAGTGCCAAATCATGATATAAGAAATAGATGGAAAAACTAATTTTATAATCTTTTTAATGAAAATAAAGATGTTAGTATTAGTTTAGGAGATTTAGCCAAGTCAGAAAAGTATATAAGCCATAATTTCTACCGACGTATTCAAAAGAATGAAGTCAAAGAGGCTCTTAAATACATGAAGGGTGGTAAATGGGTAGGAATAAATAATATTCCTATAGAAGTTTGGAAAATACTAGGAGAAATATGAATCACTTGGCTCACAAGACTATTTAATGAAATATGAAAAAACCAAAAGATGCCCGAGGAATGGAGAGCAAGTACACTTATACCCATATATAAGAACAAGGGAGACATTCAAAATTGTGCGAATTATCAAGGTATCAAGTTAATGAGTCATACTATGAAAGTATGGGAAAGAATTATCGAACGTAGGTTAAGACAAGTATCAAGTACAATAGAGAACCAATTTGGATTCATGTCAGGCGGATCTACTATTGAAGCGATTCACCTTTTGAGACGTCTTATGGAACATTTTAGAGCAAAAAAGAAAGACCTTCACATGATATTTATTGATCTAGAAAAAGCTTATGATAGGGTACCGAGGGAGGTTCTTTGGAGAACTTTGGAAAAAAGAGGTATCTCATTGACATATATTAACCTTATAAGAGACATGTACGATGGTGCAAAAACATGTGTGAGGACTCATGAAGAAACGACAGACTTCTTTGAAGTTAATATTGGGTTACATCAAGGATCAACTTTAAGTCCATACTTATTTATAATGGTGATGGATGAGTTAACAAAACATATTCAAGATGAAGTACCTTGGTGTATGTTATTTGCAGATGACGTTGTATTGGTGGAGGAGTCTAAGGAAAAAGTTAATAGAAAATTGGAACTATAGAGAGAAACATTAGAAAGCAAAGGCCTTCGACTTAGTAGAACAAAGACAAAATATATGGAATGTAAGTTTGATCATTTGGTTACTTCAAAGGACATAGAAATTAAAATTGGTACACATTGCATGCCCCAAAAGGAAAGTTTTAAATACCTAGGGTTAATTTTTCAGAGTGATGGAAGAATTGATGGAGATGTTACACATATAATAAATGCTGGTTGGTTAAAATGGAGAGGAGCATCAGGTATTCTTTGTGATAAGAAGATACCATTAAAATTAAAAGGTAAATATTATAGAGCAGCAATTAGGCCTGCCATGTTTTATGGTTCTGAGTGTTGGGCAGTTAATCATCAACATGTACAAAAGATGTCTGTGACAGAAATAAAGATGTTGAGATGGATGAGTGGTCATACAAGAAAAGACCGTATACATAATGAGGTTATTAGAAACAAATTAGGAGTGGCACCAATACAGGATAAAATGAGAGAACATCGTTTAAGATGGTTTGGATATATAGAAAGAAGATCAAAAGAAGAACATGTAAGAAGGTTATAAAAACTAAATTTGGAAAGTATTAAAAGAGCTAGAGGACGACCACAAAAGTGTTGGAAAGAAACAATAAAGAATGATCTAGCTTATTGGGAGTTAAGTGCTTACATGGCACACGATAGGGATATGTGGAAACAAAGAATCCATGTAGCCGACCTCGGCTAGTATGGGAAAAGGCTTAGTTGTTGTTGTTGTAATGTCTTCTTCAGTTAGGAGTGCATTTTCTTCGTTATCTTCCATAATCCACTCATCTAATATATCAAAATTAACAAACTACTGTCTTTGTACATGTAGTTGTCATATTTGCTAATTTTCATATGTGAGCAAAATGATGAGCTCCATTTCTTTGATTATTGAGTCTATGACACCTCAATGATGTGATATTGTTACTTGATGATATCCCCTTTTTCTCTTTCTGGAGACTAGCTTTTTAACTAATGCTTGAGCTCCATTTCTCACCTTCATAGACTGAGTTAAGCCTCACACACGTTGATCATGTTCAACTCAATGGAAGTCATGTAAGGTGAACCCTAAAATAGTGAAGTTGTGAAATCCCCACTCAATGAACCGAGACAACCAAATTGTTCTTCATTGTTTGCGATTTCATGAAATTAGAAACTGGTAGTAGAAATGTACCTAAAAGTTGGCAACAAAGGGAAATAATTTTGTCACAATTTTTACTTGTTCATAAATTATTCTTATTTAATAAATGAAATTATAAACTCGAATTTAGTCAATTTACATATTATATACACAACTTGCAATCCCAAACAAGCATATCAGAGGATGCCTTGGACAGAAGTGAAGAGAGGCGAAAAGAGTCCAAAAACCAGCAAAAAAATTTTTGAAAAAAAAAATTTGAAAAAATTTTTGGCATATCGCTTGTATCGTACGATATGGCACGTTACCGTGTCGTACGATATGACACGATAACTTGTATCATACGATATAGGTTACTGTATCGTATCTCTTCCCACAATACGTATCGCACCGTATCGTATCATGCGATACGATACGATATGATATGGTGCGATACGGATAACACTGACCGCAATGATATTCGTAGCAAATCTTGTTAATAAAGGCCTAATCAATTCTCTTCTACCTATATGGATTCACATCAAATGCAATACAAAAAGAATGATTATAAATAAACTTTGTGACATTTATGCATGCATCTATAGTACCTCTTATTTCATATATTGTACTCAAATCTTCAAGCATTAAGCCTATGCAATGTGTAACACATAGAGTCCATACTAAGGATAGATGATTGACCTCAAACATCTTACAAACTGTTCTAAAATTTGCAGCATTATCAGTAATGAATTATACAACATTTGAAACAACTATATCCTCAACAACTTTATTAAAAATAGGAGTAAATTATGTGTAGTTTTATAAATATGGGACAAGTCATATGACTTCAAAAACAGTGTCTTTCCTGAGGACAATAGATCAGGAAATTCACCAAAGACTTACGTTGACCATCTATCCAACCATGATTCATAATAGAACATCCCATGTCCTTCCACGACTCCCTAAATTTAGAACTCCATGCATTAACAATATCAACCCATTTCTGTAGTAATGTATCCCTCAAAGCATGGTAAGTAGGGACTCTATAACCCAATCCCACACTGGCAATAACATCTGCCTTACTTTGAAAAGAAAATGAGTTTGTAACATTTAAAGGAAGACAATTTTCATAATTTTCATAAAAGAGTTACGTATAATTCAAATCTATTTTCTCAATTACCTCCTTTGAAGCTAGAAACTCTCATAGTGGAAAAAGAGCCAACTCCACTGGTACTACCACTAGAACCTACACTCTTTCCCTTTTCTCGCATTCTCCTCCCCTCTTTAGCCGTCTCTTCTTCCATCTCAGTTGTACCATAAATTCATCACCATACTTCCCTTAAGAAGCATCTTCAAATGGTTGAGACATATCCCAATCACCTATTTCTTCCCTCTCTCTCACCCTTAAAGCCTCTAATACCTGCTCAATCTTGTACTTCACTGCATTGGAAACCCAAGTACAAGCACTAATGTCTTTTTTGGTTCCCACAAGATGGTGTTTCATACGAGAAATACCATCATGCTTTACTTCATTGCAAAACATGCACTTCTTCATAAGCCTATTGCTTTCGTACACTGGGGCACAATATTTTCATGTTGGATCGACATGATCAGACGTCATTAAGACGAGAGTCGACAATAAAGAAGAATAAGCACTAATATCCTTCTTGGTTCCCACAAGATGGTGTTTCATACGAGAAATACCATCATGCTTTACTCTATTGCAAAACATGCACTTCTTCATAAGCCTATTGGTTTTGTACATTGGGGTGCAATATTTTCATGGTGGATCGACATGATCAGACGTCCTTAAGACGAGAGTGGACAATAAAGAAGAACAAAAAGGTTTTTTAGAGGTTAAGAATCAGGAAATCAAAATTTCAAGTAAAAAATCGGGTAGAATGTAAAAGAAAAGGGACATGTCATAAATTTTACAAAAGCCTTAAAGATGTGGAGTTAGATTGGGTGAACACTTGAGAATCTTGTAAATAAACCATGAAATAAATAAGAACAAAGATGAGAAAAGGATTTGAGAGGAAGGGAATGATGTGAAAATGGTTTGAGAAGAAGCAAAAGTGATTTCTGGAACTTTGGATTCTCGGAATTTATACTAAAAAAATCAGCATCAACTCATACGATGTGGACGGTATCGTATGATATATTACAACTTTCAACCCATATCGTTTGATACGGTACGATAAATCGTTTATTGCGATATGTGTGCCTGTATTGTATACTATACTCATACAATACGCGATAAAATCGTATCGTATCATACAATACGATTTTTACAACATTGGATATCGTTGCCTGACTTTTTTCAACTACATTAATTCTTTCAGACACAGTTGCCAACTTGTTTTATAAATGATATTGATTTTGTTTAGAACTCATCTCAACACATTTTTGTGGAGCTGTTTTAAGAACTCCAGTGAAATGCATTTAACCGAAGTAATGTGAAACCTACATTTTCTCTGTCATTTCTCCAAATTTTAAGTGCTCTTCCATGCTTTTCTCCCAGTAGGGATGCCTGCAAGTTTTTTCTAAGATAGTGTTAATTAGCTTCATTTATGACATTCTAGTCTACAGTTTTGTACTCCTTTTTGCAGTTTTTCTTCTGCGGCTTCAATATATATAAAATATTTGATAAGACAGGATCATTGGGAAAGAGGGAAGTAGTATTTTCCTCATTTAAAAAAAAGTAGCATTTTCCAAATTTTTTGTCAATAAGATGAGATTCGTTACTAATCACCTAGGGCGTGTATCATGTGTATCAAAGAGGAAAAACTAAAGACTATAATCTCTACAATCTCCACTGCATTCTCAAAATAGCTTCTCATTTGCTAGGAAGAGAAAAGAGTGTATACCAGTTTTTTATAAGCACGGACAAAGGTTTCTCAACCCCCCAAAACCGTCTTATGTCTTTGTCTTCGAAACAAGTCAAAAAATTGCAAAATGTATCAACAGAAAGCATCATTTCCTCATTTGCCATGAAGAATTCAAATAAATGGAAAGGCAGAAAACTTTATTTTGGGCTACTAGCTCAGCTATCCCATGGGTCTCGCTGTATCTGAAGCATCACCTGAAAGACTGATCTTGATCGTTTACAAAGGCTGCTTAAGCTAAAAAATAATAATATTTCATGTTGAAAGTTTTCATACACCTTAGTAGATGTTGCATATGTGCAATGTCTGGGCTTTGATGTTTACAATTTCTTCTCATGATTCTTGACCTTTTTGTTCATGTTAGATGTTCTTATACTAATTCTTCCCAATGTCATGCAGTACAAGCATCTTTGGAGTATCTACAGAATCTATGCAATGCTCCTTTGACTCTAGAGGAAACAGTATACCAACAATACTTATGCAGATGCAAAGAAAATTATATGCTCAAGGGGGACTGCAAGTATGTTCTCTATCTGATTGATGGACTGGTTTGTTTTCATTATCTGTTATTCAATTTGAATCTCTTGTTCTCTACAGGCTGAGGGTATATTTAGAATCAATGCAGAAAATAGCCAAGAGGAATATGTGAGGGACCAACTGAACAAGGGAATTGTCCCAGATAGCGTGGATGTCCACTGTTTGGCAGGTTTGATAAAGGTAATCTTTACCGTGTCTATTGCGTACTCATCTTTCCAAACCGCCCTAGTGTGACATGCTTCACCTATATATATAGGATGGTGTCATTTCACAATCATGGTCATACCGTTTGCTCCTTTTGCCAAGAATCCATATTCTAGACGTGAAAACTTGACCTACCTTTTACTTGATATGAGCCTCTTCATGTCTCATTCTCATATTGTTGTGATGTGTGTTAATCATTTCTGCCTTTCTCGTTCCAAGGGAATGTTTTGTTTTGTCTTTTTCTGGAAGAGAAGGTATTCTTCTGATTTTGATAAGAAATCAAATTTTTGTTTAGGTATGGTCTGCTTTTCCTTGTTTGTCACTCTATTATTGGTTGTTTGGTTATTATTGGTGTTATTGCCATCCTGCTTCATTGTTGGTTGTTTGGCTTATCATGTGTTATTGCTGGTTATTAGATTAGCTAACTACCATTACTATGGGGGTACAGTTAAGCTCTGACACTTTTTTGACTCATTAAGGAATAGTTGTTTGTGCTGAGACATTCTTAGGTTGTAGATACCATACTCTCCAACTTTCATAGTTTTATTTTCCAGAGGGTCTTTCTGTGCAAGTGATCTAACTTCAAATCTTATACAAAATCAGTCACCAATTTTTTTTTAATTAGCTTGAAGCTTGAGCGTTTCTGTTGTTGACCTAATGCTGCGTCTTGCCTTCCAAGGAGCTTTGTGCATCTGTACATGTGTGCGTGGGTGAAAACATACCCATTTCCCACTTGTAGTGCAAATTTGCAAGTCCTGACTGGAATATTTAGTTGCAAGGCAGTGTCTGTTCTTAGAAACACAGAAGGGCTCTGTGTCTTTTTTCTTGTTTCTCAATTTTCTAGGAATCCTTAATGGTAAGGATTCCTGTTTGCCTCTGTGTGTGGCGTCCGCATCTGACATTCGTTGTGTAAAGTATTTTGTGAACGCTTGCCGTCTTCAACACTTGTCTTTCCTGGCTATTTGTAAACTGACATGGGTGTAAACCATCTGATGCGTCTCTCTTGTGCTTTCTTTTCTTTCAATTTGATTTTGTCACTGTGTTATGATAATTCATCAGCTTGTCGGTTCTTATGACTTTGACTTTTCTTCAGGCTTGGTTTAGAGAACTTCCAAAGGGTGTGTTAGACTCTCTCTCACCTGAACAAGTGATGCAATCAAACACAGAAGAAGACAGTGTCCAACTTGTTGGACTTTTGCTTCAACAGAAGCTTGTTTGCTGGATTGGGCTGTCAATCTAATGGCAGACGTTGTCCAAGAGGAGCATCTTAACAAGATGAATGCCCGAAATATTGCTATGGTGTTTGCACCAAATATGACAAAGGTTATTAACTAATCACTAATACTTTTTCTTTTCCTCCAAAGATCTTCTGTTTAACTTCTTGATTTGAATGATTCCCCGATTGCAGATGGCAGATCCCTTAACTGCATTGATGTATGCAGTTCAAGTTATGAACTTTCTCAAGACATTGATTCTAAAGACTCTGAGAGAAAGGCAGGAGTCCATACTTAACGCAGCAGCATCTTCTCAGCCAAAGCACTCTGATCGGAATGACCACCACAATCCATCACAGTGCAGTTTAAGCACAAACTTTAAAGAGGAACAAGAGCAGGAAGAGATTTTTTATTCAATTGTCGAGCCGAGTAACAGTTCTTTGATTTATTATTCTTGCGATGGGATTCAAAGTGACAAAGACAAGTCAAGTATTGGTGCTGGTAGCAAGGTTGCAGTCGAATGTGCACCAGAAGAGCCATTTCAGTCGACACCCCCATCTAATGGAGCAAAAACTGCTATAAGTGGTTCCAAAACTAGCGAAAATCTCTGTAGAAACAAGAATGACTCAAATGCTAGGAAAGTTGCAGCAGTAAACAAGCAGAACACATCTCGGGGATCAGTGCCAACTGACAAATCAAAGGGAGTAACCATTGTAAGCCACATAAATTCAAGTTATGAACGAGTTGAAGCTTGGAGGTGAAAAGCTTCATGGTGATGACTAACTGTTTCTTAGTAATTTAGGTCTCTGTTTGTTTCTGGTGCATTGGCTGTCAGAGTCTGATCTTTGGACACTCTACCCTTTTCCATTGTTGGTTTGGTGTCTTGGGTTGGTTTCCACAACTGCGTTTAGGTTCTTCAAATTGTATACTACTTACCATTGGTTTTTTTGAATGTTGTAACTTTGTCTGTAAAACTTTTGTTGGATTTAATGTTAATTATAGTGGGATTAATTAAACTCAAGTGCATTAATAATATTTAATTCATGTTTAGTATCTCTAAATATTCAATTGATACATCATTGATATATGTGAGTCCTAAAGTATAAAAGGTCACATGTGAGGGACTTCATGTGATGATCGAGAGAAGGCAAAGTTTAGTCTCATGTTGAAAAATGAGACAAATCCACATATCCTTTCGTATGGTTGTTAGCTCATGTACCTTAGGTCAAAGAGCTTGGGAAGAAAATGTGGCTTGGGTTTGAGAATTGTCTTCGATCTATCTTGTGTACAAAAAACTTTTAATCTAATAGTCAAAAGTGTTTACGAGAGAATGGTTACGGGACAAAGAGGTAAGTTGTTTGGATCGGATCTGTGATTCATCACCCAACCTATAAATAAAGGATTAGGACTTCTTAATCTACACTTATGCGATTAACACTCTCTTTTGTCATCTAATTCTCTACTCTTCTCTTTGCTCATGTTCTCTGTGGTTATGTGGTTACTCTCTAGTTCCCTTCCTCTCCAACTAAGGTGACTGAGGCGTGGTTGAAGTTAATTCGAAGTAAGATACGTGGTTTTGAGTTGTGTGCATTTTATCTTATGAGGAAAGCGAAGGTACCCATACTTAATGTATTGTAGGGTGTTGATTTCTCTAAGGCAAGTCCGCAAGGGCGACTTGCAGAGATAAGTTCTATTTTATGATTATTGCTTTTGCTTGTATTTTCTATATGGTTTGTTCATGGCTTATTTTGGATGTGCGAGTATTATTGTTTGGGTTATATTTATAATTGTTGCATATTGGTTTCTTATACATTTATTTTTTCGATTCTTTCCAACAATCTTAGAGAAATTAGTACTGTCAGTAGTAACCATGTTTATGTTTGCTGTCCTCCGGCCTAAGGTCGATTTGATCTTAATACCGAAAAATTTGTGTGTTCTCAATTTCAAACGTTGACAACAATATATGAAAATCTAGTTAAATATGTTAGGGTTGCATTTATATATCGAGTCAAAGGAGTTACATAAGCTGATTCAAAGAATTCCACTCCAACCCAATGATATTAACCCTAGAAGCTCAGATAAAATCATCAAGTGGAAGGAAAATGACACCTTATACCACTATTGTATATTATCAAATATTTTATTCAACGTTTATAGTTATTCTCCTTGTACGATAATGAAAGATGTGTGGGTTGCTTTCTATCAAAAATATAATACTGAAGACCTCGATATTGAAAAGTATTTCATAGTCAAATTTTTAAGTATCAAATGGTAGAGGAGAAATTTATAACCGAACAGGTCCATGAGTTTCAATTTTTATATCATGATCTGAAGTAAACCAAGATGAAGCTTCTTGACAAGTTTATTATTATATTTATTATTGAGAAATTTTCTAAGTCTTAAGAGGGTTTGAGTCTACATCTCAAGCATAAGAAGGGTAAGATGACCCTGTATGACCTCATGATAGAAATAACAATTGAGGAAAAGTATAGAAGTGAGAAACCCGTTATGCATGTATATAGTATCACTAGGGTAAATCTTAGTGTAATAAGGAAGCAACCTAGTGATCATAAGAGAAAACAAACAAAATATAAACCAAAGGTGAAAATCTAAAAGAAACCCAAGAACAAAGCGTACTAACTTTATTGTCAGGTTGGACATTGGGCGATGGATTGTCCCTAAAAGGGCAAAAAAACCTATGACTGTTGAAGTATTACATTGTATTGACAAATATCTATCTCTTAAATCTCATCTTCTTTATATTTATGAGCTAAAGTACTGTATTGTAGACACTAGGACTAATATGCATATTTGTGCTGACCAATCCTTATTTGTCTCTTACCAGGTCGTTTGTGGTAGAATTGTGATCTTAGAGGATCATTTGACCGCTGAATACAAGGGCGAGGTGTGTGTGGAGTTTAAGTTTCCTTCAAAAAATGTTCTAACTCTTCAGGATGTTAGACACATCCTAATGATTTGCCAAAATATCCTCAGTACTCTTGTTTTAGTTAAGGATGAATTAATGTTAGATTGCAAATGTAATAAAGTCGTAATTACATGACTTAGTATATGATGTTTTTTTAGGGAGGACTATTTGTGTGATATATATGATCTATTTAAAATTCATGTAGAACTAATTATTAATTCTTGTATTAATTTTAATGTTAATAAAACTTTTATAAACTTTGACTCCATGAAAAAAATGATAAACTTAAACCATATCTCTAAGACTTTTATAGATAGAAAAGACAAATGTGGTATATGTGTGCAAGTAAATCAACTTAGGAAACTTTTTCATATGGTTGATATGAAATCTGAAATTTTGGATTTGGTGCATTGATATTTGTGAATTTAATGAAATTATTACTTAGGATAACAAAGATATTTTATCACGTTTATTAATGATTGCAATAAATACTGTTATATTTACTTTCTTAAAAGTAAAGATGAAGCTTTAGAAAAGTTTTAAATATTAAAAAATGAAGCACAAACTCAAACAAACAAGATACTTAAAGATTAAGGTTTGATAGAAAGGAGATTATACCTCAAACATTTTTGAAGAATACTGTCAAAACAACGGTATTGTTCATGAGATTATTGCTCCATATTCTATCAAGTCTGATGGGATAGTTGAATGAAAGAATAAAACCCTATGCAATATGGTTAATGTTTTACTTCAAAGTTTTGGATTACCTACTTACATGTTGAAGAAGTTTTGAATGCGGCTTGCCATATTTTGAATAGAGTTCTCTATATGTATAAGGAACGTAGTTACTTTGAACTTTGGAATGATTGAAAGATTAATATCAAATATCTCAATATGAAAGTACTCATCCTTGAACATAAGAGAAAGAAATTGGTACATAAAATAGTAGATGATATATTTTTGGGTTACGTGAAGATAACTTATTCGTATAGATTCTTGGTTATTAAATCTGATGTTTTTTGTATAAATGTCAATGCAATAGTTGAGCTTCGTAATGCTACGTTCTTTGATAATATATTTTTCATTAAGACTGGAGTTCCTTAAAGTATATATTTTAGAGATTCTACCCTACTATTGGTTACATTCTCAATCGTGTGGAAAAGATGACAAATATGGGACTAACCCTAATTATTTGTTTTCATGACTTTCAAGAAATAATCGAACCAAGGAGAAGTAAACAACATAGGATATCGAAGGACTTTGGAAGTTACTTTGTTATTTTCAATATTAATAATGATCTTATCACCTTCAAGTTGGCTATTACCTCACTTAAGGATAAATTTCAAGTTGGCTATTACCTCACTTAAGGATAAATTTTGAAAGAAAGTTGTTAATGATGAAATGCAATCAATTCTCTCCAACAATACTTGAGAATTGATAGATTTTTCTCATGGTTATTATACTTTGGGTTGCAAATAGATCTTTAAGAAGAAACTGAATGCAAACAAAACAATCAAAAATAAAAGGTTTGGTTAGTTGTCAATGGATACACACAAAAGGAAGGAATAAATTACTTCGATACATATTCTCCAGTTTCCTGGATGATCACCATCTAAGTATTTATAACATTGTCATCCTTATATGACCTCACAATCCATCAGATGGATGTGAAAATTGTTTTCCTCTACGATGACCTCTATTACGAAATTTATATGGATAAGGTAGAGGGATTTGTGGCTCGAGAGAATGAGTCTAAGGTATGTAAATTTGTTAAATCATTATATGGTTCGAAAAAGCCCCTAAACAATGACATAAAGAGTTTGATTATGTGATATATCTTTTGTCTTCATTTCTAATAATTATGATAAATGTGTCTATTGTAAATCAGTCAAAATGCATTCTCATTCTTTGCATCTATGTAGATGATATATTATTATTTGATTCTGATATGAGAATAGTAAATAAGACTAAGTCATTTTTATGTAGTAAGTTTGACTTGAAAGGTATGAGTGTGACTGACATGATTTTAGAGTTTAAAATCAAAGGTCTATTGATGATATAGTAATCTCTCAGTCTCATTATGTTGAGAAAGTTTTAGAGAGATTTGGATATACAAATTGTAAACCAGTTATGATGTGGACATCAGTCCAAATTCACCAGTGAGGCCCACTCGGCCACACACTAGGTCCATGATAAGATAATTTTCTCAATTCATCCAATTAATTCGTAAATATGTTAATGAGAATTTTTTCCACTAGAAGTAATTGGAATCCCAATGTAGAAAGTCCCCAAAACATCCTCACCCTTTAAGAACCACAAGCCTTAGTGTTGAAAACCTTTCAACTTTAGAATTAATTCATGATGGTGTTTTCTATAGTAAACAAAGAATGAATTCGTCTAACACCATGGGAAACATGAAAACAATCTAGGAAGTCAACTTTTGTATTCTCAATGCTTGGGGAAATAGAATGATCTTTTACCGCCCTTTAGACCTGCATTCTAAGTTAATTTTTTGCACGGGAACTTGTGTTTTGAGTTATTTCTACATGGCTAGCTTTAGAGCCCTTGTCCAAGCTTAAATAGACCTCTGGTTGGAATGGAAAAAGCAGCATACATTATCCAACAAATTTTGTGTTCTCTTATCTAATTCAACTTAGAATTAGTGGTGAGATTGATTTTTTTCTCTCTTATTAGTCATAATGGTAGCGAGTGAACAAGAATCACCCTAGTTCAACTATTGGAGAATAGCGATTTGACTCATTCAAAACCGATGGATGTCTTTGCTGAACAAGAATGCATCATTGGTGCTTTCATTGAGATCCTCTTCACCCATTAAGTTAATCACACCTACTACTAGCTAAAGAGGTGCTTCAGCCCAGAACCACACGTCATTTTGCCTCAAAATGTGTAAGCTCTCTCAAGTCATCCTAACTTACTATATCACAAACCATGACAAACTACCAAAACATCCCCAACCAAAATTTTATTAAAGAAGCTCCCAACTTCCCAAGAAGCATGTCTTTTGACCAAACTAGAGTTGTAGCCTTAGAAAGACGAAAAGAAGAAATGATATGCCAACTTGAATTTCTAGTTAGGGTCATAGAGCGATTGAGTCCATCACTTACTACTCCACTTCATCTCAACTCAGGAAGCTCCCATTCACGTTCAAATGATCAAGAACCCAAGAAAGAAGACATGACACCTCTTCGTAGAATCCACATAATGGACTGCAAAGATCGAAATGAATACTACCCCAAAATTCAAATCCCACCATTTAAAGGGATGAGCTTCTCAGAAGAATTCTTAGAAGGAGTTCAATAGGTGGATAAATAATTGAATATTTTAACTACTATGAGGAAACTAAATGCCATCTTGCAGTCCTAGAATTTATAGATTATGCTAACATTTAGTGAGAGAATCTGAAGGACCAACAAAGGAGAATGGAGAGAAAGAAATTCGAAGCTGTAGGTTGAAGAAACGCCTAATGGATAAATGATTTGTTCCAAAATATTAGAAACAAAAACAAACTATATCTCATTTTCTTATAGGACCTAATAGAAATATTACAAATGATGTTGAATTACAACCATTCATTTTCTTAAAAGATGTCAAAAAATTATCAATTAAAGTGGAGAGAGTAGAAATCATCAAGTGCCAAAAACAACTCTATGCCTAAGAAATCGGACCCTATTCCATTCAATAAGGAAATCGGCAAAAGTATAACATGCGTTGCACAATGTGATAAAAAGGGAAAGCTTGTTGCTTACAGCTCTTCTACTACTCGCTCTAGAGATATTAAGTGCTTTAAGTGTTTGGACAGGGGCCATATTGTCTTTCAATGCCCTAACAAAAAGATCATTATCATAAAGGGTACATTTGACAACATTAAGAGTGAAGATGAGAAATAACCTGAGCAAGAAGAAGAGGAAGAATCTTATACTGAGTAGATAGATTTAGGAGAATTATTGATGATCCGTATAATGCTCAATACTCAACTGTCTTTTGTGCTTGATTAGAGGAACATGATCTTCCATACTCGGTATACAATCAAAGGGAAGATATGCTCACTCATTATAGATGATAGAAGTTGTACTAACACTGCTTCTACAAAGATGGTAAACAAGCGAAAATTGAGCCCTATAGCACATCCCATGTCGTACTAACTTCAGTGGTTGAACAACATTGAAGAGCTCTAAGTAACCCAACAAGTGGAAATCACATTCTCTACAGAAAAAAATTACCAGGATACCGTTCTCTGTGACATTATTCCTATGGAAGCCAACCACCTATTACTAGGACGTCCCTATTCGATAGATGAGTCCTTCATTATGGCTATCTAATCACCTATATTTTCACTAAGGATGGGAAGAAAATCACCCTTGCACCACTTAACCCAAAACAAATTCTTGAAAGCTCTCTTCCTAAACCTACAAATCCAAAAGAAATCACAACTTCATCGCTCTCAAACTTTTGAGAATTCGTATACAAGCTATTGTAAGAATTCTAGGTATTTATTAAAAAACTACATTCTAACCTACCACTCATTTGAGGCATTGACCATCAAATTGATTTCATGCCCGAAATACCACTTCCCAATCAACTAGCCTTTTGGAGCAATCTAGAGGAAACTAAAGAGTTTTAAAGGTAGATTGATGAACAAGGGATACATCAAAGAGTCCTTAAGCTCCTATGCGGTCCTTGCATTACTAGTGCCAAAAAAAGATGGAACTCTGAGAATATGTATTGATAGTAGAGCTATTAACAAAATTATTGTTAAATACATGTACCTCATACTCCGTTGGATGATATGTTTGATAAGCTGCATGAAGCTTGATTATTTTCTAAAATCAATTTGAGAAGCAAATACCACCAGATAGAGATGAAGGAGGGAGACAAATGAATGACAAATTTCACAACTAAGATTGAGCTATATGAATGGCTAGTTATGCCATTTGGATTAACAAATGCCCAAGCACCTTCATGAGACTTATGAATCAGGTTTTCCATGATTATATTGAGAAATTTGTTATTTATTTTGATGGTATTCTAGTCTATAATAGGACTATACAAGACCATGAACAACACTTGCGTTTAGTCTTTTCTAAATTAAAGGAAAATAACTCTTTGACAATCTTAAGAAATGTCATTTCTGCCAAGAAGAAGTGATCTTTCTCGGGTATGTAGTGTCCCGAAACGACATCAAAGTGGACGAAGAGAAGGTAAAGAATATTATACATTGGCCGGTTTCCACAAAACTCAACATGATCAGAAGTTTCCTTAGGTTCGCATGCTTTTATCGGTTTTTTATCAAAGATTTTAGCACTATCATGGCTTCCATCACGGATTGTATGAAAAAAGAATATTTTTGTTGGAAGCTTGTAGCTAAAGTATGATTCAAAGATATTAAAAAAAAACTGAACTCTCTACCAGTTACAACACTCCTAGATTTTAACAAAGCGTTGGAGGTTGAGTGTGAATACTTCTACTGGTCAGAAATGAGGAGGCATGCCCATCACATCCTATAACGCTGAATCCTTTGTAAGAAAGCTAAAAGTACTGAGCACACCAACCAGGGGTTATATCTGTCTCTACCAATCCCAAATCGTCCTTGAGAAACACTTAGCATGGATTTTGTTCTTGGCTTACCCAACACCAAGCCGATGAAGGATTTTGCTTTTCTTATTGTCGATCATTTCTCACGCATGACTCATTTTATTTCTTATCATAAAACAGATGATGTTTCACACATTGCTAAGTTATTCTTTCAAGGAATTATGAGGTTGTATGGAATCCTATGCTCCATTGTCTCTTATCAAGATTCCAAGTTTCTGAGTCACATTTGGAGGATGTTATGGAATAGATTGGAAACAAAGCTCATATCCAACACTACTTGCCACCCTCAAATGGATGAACAAACAAAGGTTGTCAACCATACTCTCTCAACCTTGCTATGAGCTCTTTTGCCTAAGCAAAATAAATCCTGTGATGAACAGTTCGAGTGAGTAGAATTCATGTACAATAGAGCATCCCATCACCCTCTAAGACAGACTCCCTTTGAAGTTGCATATGGGTACAACCCTCTCACTCCTTTAGATCTATTTAGTCTTAATACACATCATCTAGAAGACTCGAAAGGAAAGCAACTTGCTAAAGATGTTCAAAAGTTTCATGAAGATATAAAGAAGAAGATAGAAGTTAGCTCCACAAAATATGTAGAGGCTACCAATGACAACAAGAAACGCATTCAGTTTCAGTTAGGGATTTGGTCTAGATACACCTTTGTAAAGAACAGTTTCTCGAACAAAGATCTTCAAGTTGAAGCCAAGAGTAGATGGTCCTTTCAAATTTCTCACCAACGTCAATGAAAATGACTATACCATTGACCTTCCTACGCATTATACAGTGTCACATACCTTCAACATTAGAGAACTGACTCCTTATATGCTAGACTATGAATATCAAGATGTCCTTCTCAAACCCAGTGAGAATGATATGGACGTCAATCCAAATTCACCAACAAAGCCCACTCGACCACACACTAGGTCCATGACAAGATGATTTTTTCAATTCGTCCAATTGGTTCAGAAATATGTTAATGAGAATTTCCTACTAGAAGTGATTGAAATCCCACAATAGAAAGTCCCAAAAATATCCTCACCCTTAAAGAACCACAAGCCTTAAATATTGAAAACCTATCAACTTTAGAATTAATTCATTGTGGAGTTTTCTAAGGTAATCAAAGTATGAATTCGTTCAACACTATGGAAAATGTAAAAACAGTCTAGGAACTTTTTATGTTCTCAATGCTTGGGAAAATAGAATGATCATTTACCACCCTTAGAACCTGCATTATGGGTTAAATATTTTATATAAAAACTTGTGTTTTGAGTTATTTCTACATGGTTAGCTTTGGATCCCTTGTCCAAGCTTAAATAGACCTCTAGTTGGAACGGAAAGGGCAACATCTATTATCCAACAAATTTTGTTTTCTCTTATCTAATTCAACTTAGAATAGTGGTGAGATTGATTTCTTTGTTCTCTCTTATCAGTCAAAACTGTGGCGAGTGAACAAGAATCACCCTTAGTTCAACTGTTCGTGAATAGCGGTTTGACTCATATAGACGTCTTTGCTGAAGGGAAATGCATCATCGTAGGATCCTATATGATTCATTTAAGGCTTTATATAAGAATAAAAGTGGTATGCCCGTGTCTCAACTACGATATTCTTAGATTATCAGTAGTTTGATGTATCTAACTAACTATACATGATCAGATATTACTTTTGTTGTGTAAGTTCAATAGATATATCAATTGTTCAAATAGAACCCATTGGAAAGCTCTAAACAGAGTACTTCAATAT
Organism: Brasenia schreberi; assembly: GCA_036023115.1. Lineage (NCBI taxonomy): Eukaryota > Viridiplantae > Streptophyta > Magnoliopsida > Nymphaeales > Cabombaceae > Brasenia > Brasenia schreberi. The sequence continues at coordinate 4,509,632 of JAYKKT010000049.1, forward strand.
GTAAGGGAAACATTTTTTCTTGAGTTGTATTATACTAAACATCCTTTTGTTCTTTAAGATTTAGTGATGTTAACTAGATAACAAAGAATTTTGAGAATAATGGGGTCACTGAATATATGTTTCTTGTAGGCAGTAATACTATTAACTTGAAATTCATGAAATAAACTATATTGACCCGTTCTACCTTTGAAGCAAAACTATGTGCTTTGGATGAGACTGGATTAAAAGTTGAATAAGAGCCTTATGTCAAGTTTACTTATAGTAAAAAAGTTGCTTCTTACAATTTCAATACATTGTGATATCATGACTACCATTGATAAAATCAGTAGTTCTAAGTATAACCAAAAGCAATGAAAACACATTGAAGTTAAACTAAAATCTGTAAGGATTTTTGTGTCTGATTGGGTTATGATTGTAGATTTTGTTGGATCCAAAAATAACACAGCTGATCATTTGACTAAGGGTCTATAAATAGCCTTAGTTTAGAAATTTATATTGAGGATAAGATTGAAACACATGATTTATTCACAAGCAATGACAACCCAACCTAATTGAGTGGAGATTCCATGAAGTAGGATCAATGTAATAGTATCAAGTTGTTGGGTGAATAGGATGATACTTTGTATTATATGATACTTTCAGTATCTGTGTGTTTATCCCCTATAAATGTAAAGTATCATGACTGTAACTTTAATAAGATATTATTCTCTAAGTATGAATGAATCCTAGGACAAGATGCTAGCAGTACATCCTTATAGATGCTCAACTAAGTGGAAAGTCAATCATGATACATGATATGGATGCATAGCCATTAATGCATTTGTTCTAAAGATCATGCCATAACCTTTTATTACGTTGTTACCAATAGATACCTTTACACCCAATGTTCAGGTTTAAGATGTATGTTCACTTAGTTCCTCTAAGGATAATATTGGATAACTCATATAATAGTTCAAACCTTTTAGGAGGATACTTTACACTTCAGGACTTTGTGGGAGATTGTTAGATTTAATGCTAATTATAGTTGGGTTAATTAAATCCATATGTATTAATTATATTTAATTATATTTAGTGTGAAAGTCTTAAAGTGTAAAAAGTCACATGTGATGGACTTGTGTATGAGATGATCAAGAGAAGACAAAGTTTAGTCTCATATTGATGAATGAGACAAATCCACATGTCCTTTTATATAGCTGCTAGCTTATGAACCTTAGTTCAAAGAGCTTGGGGATGACATCTTAGACCACACACGCGCATGGTAGACCGGGTTTGGGTTTGAGAATTGTCTTCGGTCTATCTTTTTGCATAGAAAACTTTTGATATAACAGTCAAAAGTGTTTATGCTGGAATGATTACTGGACAGAGAGGTGCATAGTTTAGATTGAATCTATTATCTGTGATTCATCATGCAACATATAAATAAAGGGTTAGGACTCCCTAATCTACACTTATGCAATTAACACAATCTCTCCTCCCATCTTTGCTATCCCCTCTACTCGTGTTCTATGCAGTTGTGTGGTTACTTCTTGGTTCTCTTACTATTCAGCTAAGGTGATTGAGACGTGGTCGAAGTCGACTCAAAGTAAGGTACGTGGTTTTGAGTTGTGTGTGCGTTTTATCCTGTGAGAAAAGCGTAGGTGCTTGTACGTACTGTATAGCGGGACACTGATTTCTTTAAGAAAAGTCTGAAAGAGCGACACACAAATAAGTTCTCTTTTCTAATTATTGTTTTTGCTTGTGTTTTTCATATGGTTTGTTCATGACTTACTTTGGTTCTGTGACTGTTATTGATTGGGGCATGTTTATAATTGTGGCATATTGGTTTCTTATGTACGTATTTCTTCAGTTCTTTCCAACAACTTCTGTCGATTGATTCCCTTAAATTAACTTGTCCATAACTTTGCTCTTATTGTGCATATCAACATATGGACCTTCAAGAAAATCATAATTTTCTCTTATATTAAGCTTAGTTATTGGACATGGTCTCTGTTGATCCTTTGAGTTTCAGCTCTAAACATATGTTCTCAAATTTGATGTCTGAGATAAGCTAGTCGCCTTTAGATTCAATGTTTCAACCATCACAGCGAAAGTGTGTCAAGAAATGATGCATGAAGCGGTCGGAAACAATTTCCGCTGTCCCCATGTTTGGGATGTGCAGGTGTGCACCATCCGAATTCTATATCCATTGTTCTAGCGAACTGAACCCATACAGAATATACAACATGGTGAGACTTTGAACCATGCTCTTGATTCTTTGTGACGAATCAACATGGATCTGTCGTCAACGCGAGGACACTGAATCTAGATTCAAGTATACTGGTTAATGTTAGAATTTAAATAAAATCAATCAGTTCCAATGGTTGCTGAAGAGCCCATCGAATCACCTGATGACGATGGAAGCAATGAAATGAAGCAAGATGCTCACCTTTTCGAAGGGTGAGCCTTGGTTTCCCCCTCGAATCAAAGGGACTGAATGAAAGCATCCCAAAATGCTAGCAACCAATATGATTTCATTTTACACCCTTTTGATTAATGAACACAATGATTCTTATTCTATTAACAATAAAGCCTTTATTTCCGTAGAAAATGGGACCTTTATTGTCATTAGTAAGACACCACAAAGTATATATAAAGGTCACAAGTTTCTTTATGTGATCATATCCATTTGTGCCATACCAACATTGCATAGTTTAATGTGCCCCATGGAAACAACATGACTTAATTTCTACCTCAAAGATGCCTTTCAAAGAACGATATGCATATTTTATATCTCATAATTTTAAGGCAAAGGCAAGGATATTTCCAAAATAATTGTTGTGAATCTTAATGCCATGAGTACAAGTGGCTTTGCTTGACGCCTTTATCTTAAACCTTCTCTTTTTTCTTTTTCAGATAGAGGCGGAAGCTTTACACACACATACCCATGCATCCACCCCCTGGGAGTCGAACTCCCCACCTGCAGCAATGGTACCAGAGTGCCATGCCGTTAGGCTAATGCCACCAGAGGCAAGTTAGCATGCTACCTTTGGGTAGTACATGCTTCATGGGTTAGTGTACACTCCCATTATTTCATCCTGTTTAAACACCCGAACATGATACGCTTGAATTTGGTTGATGGAAACCATTTCAATGGGTTTAACCACAATTAACAATATTAATTACTGAAATGTGGACTGAAGACCACGCAACCAAGATTGATTATGTCACTCTGGTGAACATGTCAGTTCATGTCTTCCCAACTTCATATTAACATTGTTGAAGTATGCACAAGATTGTAATAAACAACATTAAACATGCACAACTTATGATTATAATATTTCCATAACATGATAAATAAAACCAAATATTTCAATTTCAGGCATCACATAAGTGGGATAATCAATTATATGCTCACTTGGGATAATCAATTGCATGCTCACTTTTGGTATTATATTTGAATATAACTAATCTTGGATCCAAAAACAATATATCACAAATCTAATTTCAATGAAGCTATCCAATCTATAACTCAGATCCAAAACCAAAATGATATATATCCAAAATCCAATACCAAGTTCAAAATCTAGATCCAAAATTGGACTCGATTCCGATTCATAATTTAAAATGGGCAGTGATGCAAAATTTGGTCGATGGAAATATCATTGAGAAACTGTAGGCAACGCTACCACCGACTAAGAATGATAGTGAAGACCACATAGTATGGAAAGCCTCTAATTCAGGAAAGTTTACAATCACAAGCTGTTCTCTTCTTAACTCCCAAGCCTTGACTGCACTCGATAATGAGATTTGGAGACTAATTTGGAAGTGGAAAGGCCCAACATGGATACAAAATCTTTTGTGACAAGTGGCTCAAAATAGATCGCTAACCAAAGAGTGGCGTAGCCACATGGCCAAAGGTGACAACAATTGTGAGTTTTGCAGCAACTCTTGAGATGTTCTCCATGTCTTGCGAGACTATGACAAGATAGAAACACATGCCTCGTATTAGACGGGTCATTGAAGAAACAAGTCTAGTGATAGGCATAGTATGATTCTAATGTCTCACACCGTATAGTCTAACGATTCTTATAGTGTGAGGTCTACATGATAGGTCTAAGTACACGTTACCCGAAACTGTCAGTTTCAAGATAGGAAGTACTCTATCGTTAAGTTGACAGTTTGGGTTGTGTTTTGAATGTTTTGAAAAAACTTTTAAAGCAAAGCTGTCTTTAGACAGTTTAGAACTGATAAATTGTAGGCAGTTTCGGTTCCAACCCAGTTTTCAGATAACATGAACTATAACTGAACAGAGGAGTCATCGGTCGTTCTGTGGACGGTTCATTTGCAATCCAAACTGACAGACCAGTTTCGAACCGGTCATATCTAGGTCTAACTTTTAAGCACGTACCGAACTAGGTGCGTACGGTACTGAAAGCATTGATTATTATCTGTGGATTTCTAAGGAAATAAAAATTGGGTATTTAAACTTGAAAGGTTCTCCGGCAATGGTTGCGTATCGTCTCATCTCGTGTCTCAACGTGTCGTGTTCGTGCCGTGTCCTAGAGAAACGAGGCGGTGAGCGGCGAAGGATCACATCTCTATCCGATTCCTTCCGACCTGCGTATAAGGTTTGTCTTGGTCCCACGGGAGAGAGAGAGAGAGCAACCCTAACCTGCGATTGCGAGGAAGGGGGAGGGTGAGGAACTGGGATTCTTGGTAGAGAGAGAGAGAGGAGAAAAATGGCTCATCGTTTATTGAGAGACGTCGAAGCCGATGGTTGGGAGCGCTCTGATTTCCCCATCATCTGCGAATCCTGCCTCGGCGACAACCCTTACGTTCGGATGGTAATCTCTCTCCCTATTCACACAGACACATATACTGCGAATAAAAATCATTCCCCTTTCAGAAGTTTGCATCGATCTGGTGTTCCAATCGTCGATTTTATTCTGATCCTTTGAAGCTAGTTTTTATTTCTTCTCAAGCTTTCAGATGTTTGATTAGTTGTGGTTTCGGTTATTTTTGTTCCAAGTCCAGATAAAGGAGGACGGTTGTGTTAGGCTTCCGACACAGAGCTCGGATTTCTACAACATGATTACAAAAATTATGAGCGTTGCTTTCGGGTGTCCCCGCCTAGCGACGTGGTGCAGAGCCCGAATGCAGTAAGAAGTAAGCAAGGGCCACTATATTTTCGCTCGAATGTAGTGAATCAATTGCAGAGAGGGTTCTCACATCATGGACGGGTGTGGGTAAAGAAGTTAGTCCCGCTACATTACCGCCCGAATGTAGTGAAAAATTTTCAGAGAGGGTCTCCGCATTTTGATTATGGACGGATGTGGGGGGTAAGGAAGCTAGTCCTAGATAATAAGATTTCGTATTGGTTCTTGGAATATCGGAACATTATTGGGTAAGCTAATGGAGGTGGTAGATACTGTGATTCGGAGAAAGATTCATATTCTATGTTTACAAGAGACAAAATGGGTTGGAGAAAAAACAACGGAGATAGAGGATACATGTTTTAAATTATGGTACTCAGGTAAAGAAAAGGCCCGAAACAGAGTTGGTATTATCATAAATAAAGATTTAAAGGAGAGTGTAGTAGACATACAACGAAATGGCGACCGAATCATGACATTGAAATTAGTGTTAGGAGTAGAGGTTTTGAATATAGTTTGTGCTTACGCACCTCAAGTAGGACTAGAAGATAGTATAAAGACAGTTTTTTGAGAAGAGTTAGATAAGGTGTTTCAAAAGATTCCACAAAGGGAGATGATTTGTTTAGGAGGAGATTTAAATGGACATGTCGGTAAAGAGGCATTAGGATATCAAGGGATTCATGGAAACTTTGGTTATGGGGATATAAATGAGGAAGGTAGGGAGATTTTAAATTTTGCTATGTCATTTGATCTCTTTATAGTCAATACAATCTTCAAAAAACGAGATGAACATTTAATTACTTATAAGAGTGGTTTATCACAAACACAAATTGATTACTTTATTTGTAAAAAAAAAGATAGGGCGTGTTGTAAGATTGTAAGGTAATTCCAGGAGAAAGCTTAACCACCCAACATCGACTTTTAGTTATGGATTTACAAATAAAAAAATGGACAAAGAAGAAAAGAGTGCATCGAGCTATTCGGACTAAATGGTGGAACCTCAAAAGCGAGAAAGAAGATATATTTAAACAGAAAGTCCTTCAAGGAGATGTTTGGAATTATGTTGGCACACCCTGTGATATGTGGAACAATATGGCTATACATATTAGGAAAGTGGCGAAAGATGTCTTAGGGGTATCTAAGGGAGTTGTACCGGCACAAAAAGAAGCTTGGTGGTGGAGTGAAGTAGTACAAAATAAAATCAAGGCAAAGAGGGCATGTTACAAATTACATTATGCGAAGAAAACTAGTGAAACTTTAGAAGCTTATAAGAAAGCAAAGAAGGAAGCAAAAAAGGCCGTTAGTGAAGCAAAAGCTAAGATTTGGGAGGACTTATATAAAAAACTCAACTCAAAAGAGGGTGAAAGAGATATTTTTAGGATAGCTAGGGCTAGAGATAAGAAAACTAAAGATCTTAATTATGTTAGATGCATAAAAGACGAGGATGAAAAAATTCTAGTGGCAAATGATGATATAAGAAATAGATGAAAAAACTATTTTTATAATCTTTTTAATGAAAATAAAGATGTTAGTATTAGTTTAGGAGATTTAGCCAAGTCAGAAAAGTATATAAACCACAATTTCTACCGACGTATTCAAAAGAATGAAGTCAAAGAGACTCTTAAACATATGAAGAGTGGTAAATCGGTAGGATCAGATAATATTCCTATAGAAGTTTGGAAAATACTAGGAGAAATAGGAATCACTTGGCTCACAACACTATTTAATGAAATATAGAAAAACCAAAAGATGCCCGAGGAATGGAGAGCAAGTACACTTATACCCGTATATAAGAACAAGGGAGACATTCAAAATTGTGCGAATTATCGAGGTATCAAGTTAATGAGTCATACTATGAAATTATGGGAAAGAATTATCGAACTTAGGTTAAGACAAGTATCAAGTACAACAGAGAACCAATTTGGATTTATGCCAGGTAGATCTACTATTGAAGCAATTCACCTTTTGAGACGTCTTATGGAACATTTTAGAGCAAAAAAGAAAGACCTTCACATGATATTTATTGATCTAGAAAAAGCTTATGATAGGGTACCGAGGGAGGTTCTTTGGAGAACTTTGGAAAAAAGAGGTATCCCATTGACATATATTAGCCTTATAAGAGACATGTATGATGGTGCAAAAACATGTGTGAGGACTCATGAAGGAACGACAAACTTCTTTGAAGTTAATATTGGGTTACATCAAGGATCAACTTTAAGTCCATACTTATTTATAATGGTGATGGATGAGTTAACAAAACATATTCAAGATGAAGTACCTTGGTGTATGTTATTTGCAGATGACATTGTATTAGTGGAGGAGTCTAAGGAAAAAGTTAATAGAAAATTGGAACTATGGAGAGAAACATTAGAAAACAAAGGCCTCCGACTTAGTAGAACAAAGACAGAATATATGGAATGTAAGTTTGATCATTTGGCTACTTCAGATGACATAGAAATTAAAATTGGCACACATTGCATTCTCCAAAAGGAAAGTTTTAAATACCTAGGGTCAATTTTTCAAAGTGATGGAAGAATTGATGGAGATGTTACACATAGAATTAATGTTGGTTGGTTAAAATGGAGAGGAGCATCAGGTATTCTTTGTGATAAGAAGATACCATTAAAATTAAAAGGTAAATATTATAGAGCAGCAATTAGGCCTGCCATGTTTTATGGTTCTGAGTGTTGGGTAGTTAATCATCAACATGTAGAAAAGATGTCTGTGACAGAAATGAAGATGTTGAGATGGATGAGTGGTCATATAAGAAAAGACCGTATACATAATGAGGTTATTAGAAACAAATTAGGAGTGGCACCAATAGAGGATAAAATGAGAGAACATCGTTTAAGATGGTTTGGACATATAGAAAGAAGATCAAAAGAAGAACCTGTAAGAACGTTAGAAAAACTAAATTTGGAAAGTATTAAAAGAGGTAGAGGACGACCACAAAAGTGTTGGAAAGAAACAATAAAGGATGATCTAGTTTATTGGGAGTTAACTGCTAACATGGCACACGATAGGGATTTGTGGAAACAAAGAATCCATGTAGCCGACCCCATCTAGTATGGGAAAAGGCTTAGTTGTTGTTGGTTTGGTTGTACATGGTTCTTACGTTTCCTCTTATCAAAGAACCATATAAGTACTACGCAATAGAAAAAATTCCAATTTCTATTTAGATTCCTCGTGAAACCAGAGTGCACAACATAATGAACTCTAGGTCCATGAACTTTAGGTCCTTTTTATTCATGCATAAGTAGGTGTCATCTATAATCCAAACATTGCAGATATCCCACCTAAAGGTAGCACGCACTTTGATGCATATTGCATTTTGGGATGAAGGTTCATACATATTGTTTTCATGTACCTATCTGGGGCATAGGTTCTAGTCTTACTAACGACTGAACACACGACCACAAGAAAGGTGCCATGAGCACATTGAGGCTGCATAAGGGAGAGCCGGAGAAAGAGAGAGAAAGGGAGAGAGAGCTTACCTTCAGAAAAAGAGAGAGAATCCGAGAGGGAAGATGGCGGAGGTAGAGAAAGAGAGAAAGGGGAATGAGAAGAGAGAAAGAGAGAGTTTACCATCAGTTGAGGAAGACAGTGGAGGTGGTAGGCACCAAAGGCGGTGGTCGTCAGTAAAGAGAGCATATGCACTGTAGAGAGGGCGGAGAGAGACGCGAGATGCACATGCACATAACCTAACTCCGCCCATATAAGGATCACCCTTGCATTGCCGGTCCCAAGCCTGGATAAAGGAGGAGGGTTGTGTTAGGCTTCCGACAGCCAGCCTAAAACTTCGTCATATTTTTATAACATGGATTACAAAAATTATGAGCATTGCTTTGGGGCGTCTCTGCCTAGCAACGTACTGTAGAGTTCGAATGCAGTAAGAAGTAAGCAAGGGCCACTATGTTTTCGCTCGAATGTAGTGAATCAATTGCAGAGAGGGTTCCCACATCATGGACGAGTGTGGGTAAAAAAGTTAGTTCCGCTACATTGCCGCCCGAATGTAGTGAAAAATTTTTAGAGAGGGTCTTCGCATTTTGGTTATGGACGGATGCGGTGGTAAGGAAGCTAGTCATAGATAATAAGATTCGTATTGGTTCTTGGAATATCGGAACATTATCGGGTAAGCTAATGGAGGTGGTAGATACTATGATTCGGAGAAAGATTCATATTCTATGTTTACAAAGAAACAAAATGGGTTGGAGAAAAAGCAAAAGAGATAGATGATACATGTTTTAAATTATGGTACTTAGGTAAAGAAAAGGCTCGAAACGGAGTTGGTATTATCATAAATAATGATTAAAGGAGAGCGTAGTAGACATACAATGATATGGTGACCGAATCATGACGTTGAAATTAGTGTTAGGAGCAGAGGTTTTGAATATAGTTTGTGATTACGGCCCCCAAGTAGGAATAGAAGATATAAACGAGGAAGGTAGGGAGATTTTAAATTTTGCTATGGCATTTGATCTCTTTATGGTCAATACAATCTTCAAAAAATGAGATGAACATTTAATTACTTATAAGAGTGGCTTTTCACAAACACACATTGATTACTTTATTTGTAGAAAAAAAGATAGAGCGTGTTGTAAAGATTGTAAGGTAATTCCAGGAGAAAGCTTAACCACCCAACATCGACTTTTAGTTATGGATTTACAAATAAAAAAATGGACAAAGAAGAAAAGAGTGCATCGAGCTATTCAGACTAAATGGTGGAACCTCAAAAGCGAGAAAGAAGATATATTTAAATAGAAAGTCCTTTAAGGAGATATTTGGAATTATGTTGGCACACCCTGTGATATGTGGACTAATATGGCTATACACATTAGGAAAGTGGCGAAGATGTGTTAGGGGTATCTAAGGGAGGGGTACCAGCACAAAAAGAAGCTTGGTGGTGGAGTGAAGTAGTACAAAATAAAAGGCAAAGAGGGCATGTTACAAATTACATTATGCTAAGAAAACTATTGAAACTTTAGAAGCTTATAAGAAAGCAAAGAAGGAAGCGAAAAAGGCCGTTAGTGAAGCAAAAGCTAAGATTTGGGAGGACTTATATAAAAAGCTCAACTCAAAAGAGGGTGAAAGAGATATTTTTAGGATAGCTAGGGCTAGAGATAAGAAAACTAAAGATCTTAATTATGTTAGATGCATAAAAGACGAGGATGAAAAATTCTAGTGGCAAATGATGATATAAGAAATAGATGGAAAAACTAATTTTATAATCTTTTTAATGAAAATAAAGATGCTAGTATTAGTTAAGGAGATTTAGCAAAGTCACGAAAGTATATAAACCACAATTTCTACCAACGTATTCAAAAGAATGAAGTCAAAGAGGCTCTTAAACATATGAAGGGTGGTAAATCGGTAGGACCAGATAATATTCCTATAAAAGTTTGGAAAATACTAGGAGAAATAGGAATCACTTGGCTCATAAGACTATTTAATGAAATATGAAAAAACCAAAAGATGCTCGAGGAATGGAGAGCAAGTACACTTATACCCATATATAAGAACAAGGGAGACATTCAAAATTGTGCGAATTATCGAGGTATCAAGTTAATGAGTTATACTATGAAATTATGAGAAAGAATTATCGAACGTAGGTTAAGACAAGTATCAAGTACAACACATAACCAATTTGGATTAATGCCAGGCAGATCTACTATTGAAGCGATTCACCTTTTGAGACGTCTTATGGAACATTTTAGAGCAAAAAAGAAAGACCTTTACATGATATTTATTGATCTCGAAAAAGCTTATGATAGGGTACCGAGAGAGGTTCTTTGGAGAACTTTGGAAAAAAGAGGTATCCCATTGACATATATTAACCTTATAAGAGACATGTATGATGGTGCAAAAACATGTGTGAGGACTCATTGAGGAACGACAAACTTCTTTGAAGTTAATATTGGGTTACATCAAGGATCAACTTTAAGTCCATACTTATTTATAATGGTGATAGATGAGTTAACAAAACATATTCAAGATAAGTACCTTGGTGTATGTTATTTGCAGATGACATTGTATTAGTGGAGGAGTCTAAGGAAAAAGTTAATAGAAAATTGGAACTATGGAGAGAAACATTAGAAAGCAAAGGCCTCCGACTTAGTAGAACAAAGACAGAATATATGGAATGTAAGTTTGATTATTTGGTTACTTCAGAGGACATAGAAATTAAAATTGGCACACATTGCATTCTCCAAAAGGAAAGTTTTAAATACCTAGGGTCAATTTTTCAGAGTGATGGAAGAATTGATGGAGATGTTACACATAGAATTAATGTTGGTTGGTTAAAATGGAGAGGAGCATCAGGTATTCTTTGTGATAAGAAGATACCATTAAAATTAAAAGGTAAATATTATAGAGTTGCAATTAGGCCTGCCATGTTTTATGGTTCTGAGTGTTGGGCAGTTAATCATCAACATGTAGAAAAGATGTCTGTGACAGAAATGAAGATGTTGAGATGGATGAGTGGTCATACAAGAAAAGACCGTATACATAATGAGGTTATTAGAAACAAATTAGGAGTGGCACCAATAGAGGATAAAATGAGAGAACATCGTTTAAGATGGTTTGGACATATAGAAAGAAGATCGAAAGAAGAACCTATAAGAAGGTTAGAAAAACTAAATTTGGAAAGTATTAAAAGAGGTAGAGGACGACCACAAAAGTGTTGGAAAGAAACAATAAAGAATGATCTAGCTTATTGGGAGTTAAGTGCTAACATGGCACACGATAGGGATATGTGGAAACAAAGAATCCATGTAGCCGACCCCGTCTAGTATGGGAAAAGGCTTAGTTGTTGTTGTTGTATGTGTAGTGTTTTATATTTTTTGGTTTGGGTCAATCCAATGGATATTGATTCAATCCGATCTAAATGATATAAAACGCTATAATGTACACTAACAATGCCTTGGAGGGACACCCACTATAGCAAATGTACTATAGCCATTTTTGATCCGCTATAACATTATAGCGTGCTATAGCGCTACTGATAACATAGGTTCTGAGGTGGTGTTTCTTACATGACTATGTTTAGTATGACATATTTATGCTATCGTCAACTTGTATTTGCATGGAAGTTGCTCCTGTGTGTTTTAGACAACATGCATAAGAAACCAAGAGCTAAATCCATCATATATATATTTAGGACCTGATTTCATCCTTCAAAAGATTTCATTGTTGGTGTATTAGTTTTATTTAATTTGATTTGCAGACAAAAGCAAATTTTGACAAGGAATGCAAGATTTGTACAAGGCCATTCACCGTATTCAGATGGAGGCCTGGCCGGGATGCACGATACAAGAAGACCGAAATCTGCCAAACATGCAGTAAACTGAAAAATGTGTGCCAGGTGTGCCTTCTGGACCTTGAATATGGGCTGCCAGTGCAAGTTCGTGATACAGCTCTGTCCATAAGTTCAAATGATTCCATTCCAAGAAGTGATGTGAATCGGGAATACTTTGCAGAAGAACATGATCGCAAGGTTTGCCTCACAGCAACTTCTTTACTTTATTTAGGAATCTGGTGATGCTAAGTACCTCACCGTCTCATGTGAAAATTAGTGTAGATACTCCTTTTAGTTAATGTCTGGGTCCTGGGACGCTTGTTTTCTGATGGAAAGATGAATTTCATGTATTGACAAGAATCTCTCAAAATCATGGAATCATGAACTTGATAAGCTGTTCGGAAGATCATTTTGGTTTCTAGCTGGTTTCATCATTTCTTGTATTTGGTGATGACTCCCAATTAAGTGTAATTTCAAGCCAATGCAGAGTAACATGCATTTTTGCGGCAAATTTAAATCCAGATAAGGTCGACATGATCACTGACTTGTGAATGGCAGTAGTAAAACCCACCATATTCAACACAATGTAGTGGTGAAAGCTACTTCTGTAGAATGTTAGGATGGAATTTCCCTTGTTTTAAATCCAGATAAGGTTGACATGACCACTGACTTGTGCATGGCAGTAGTAAAACCCACCATCTTCAACACAATGCAGTGGTGAAAGCTACTTCGTAGTATGTGTTAGGATGGAATTTCCATGGCAAATCTACGGCCCACCATTAACATGTCTTTGCAACACATTCAGTGCCAAAGAGTGAAGAATGTTGATGGATTGTTCTGTGTACTTACTCGCTTCCTAAAAATCTTGGTCTGGGTAACAGGGCTTTAGAAATGATACCCTTGCATTGCACCTACAGGAACTTTTTTCTGTTATTGCATTTCTAAATACTATAACTTGGTACCATACATAAAGCTTGCTTAAGTTGATATGTTTCATTTATGCAGGCTAGAGCTGGCATTGATTATGAATCCTCATATGGTAAAGCACGTCCCAGTGATACCATATTGAAGCTTCAAAGGACTACACCATATTATAAGAGGAACCGGGCTCATGTTTGTAGTTTTTATGTACGAGGTGAATGTACAAGAGGTGCCGAATGTCCCTATAGACATGAGATGCCAGAAACTGGAGAGTTGTCTCAACAGAACATTAAAGACCGTTACTATGGGTATGTTTGCTGAACAATCATCTTATTTTTTCTCAAAGTTGTGAGCTCTGTATCAGTTTGTAGCCAAAGTTCCTGATTTTTGTCATTTAATGAAATGGCGGGTATATTGGCGCCAAAGTTGACTATAACATGATACTGATTATAACATGATCAAGTTGGAGTATTTACCTGAGCAATGGAGCGAGAAACAGATGGTGCATATTCTGGATGTTTCATGTATTGTGCTTTTGTTCATTGTCAATTGTAATTTTGGCAGAGTGAATGATCCGGTTGCGCTGAAACTTCTAAGCAAGGCAGGAGAGATGCCATCTCTTGTTCCTCCTGAGGATGAGAGCATAAGGACACTTTATGTCGGTGGGATGGATCCTCGGGTAACCGAAGAAGACCTCAAAGACAATTTCTACGCATTTGGAGAAATTGAATCGATAAGGCTGGTACTCCAACGGGCATGTGCTTTTGTAACATACACAACCAGGGAAGGTGCGGAGAAAGCAGCAGAAGAGCTATCAAACAAGCTTGTCATTAAAGGGGTGAGGCTGAAGCTAATGTGGGGGAAGCCTCAGGCTCCGAAACCAGAGTCAGAAGGCCAAGACGACGAAGCTGCAAAGCAAGCAGGGGTAGTGGCCCATGGCGGCATGCTTCCCAGATCAGTGGTATCTCAGCAGCAGAATCCACAGCTTCAGCTGCCTGGCACTCAGGACCAGCCTCCTATGCACTACTTCAATATCCCTGCTCCACTCATGCCTGAAAGGGCATTCTACCCATCAATGGATCCACAAAGAATGGGCGCCCTTGTCCACCCTCAAGAAGCTAGCAGCAGCGCAGCAAGTGGTTCAGCGGAAGGGCAAGAGAAACAGAAGCAGCAACAGCCACCAGCACAGCAAGGCTCTTCCAGGCCGCCAGATGGTTCCCACTTTGCATACCTACCTCGGCCGTCTCAACATGGTCATCACCCACCATTTTACCCACCTTATGGATTTATACCACCACCTTATCCTCACTACTCTCCATATCAGTCTGGACCATCTGGTCCACCACCTCCACCACCACAGCAATATCAACCTCAGTAGATTTGGAAACTCTACATTTGTTTTCTAGTCTAAACGATCGAGGAAATATGTTCTAAAGTCTGTTCTAGTCTGTTTTTCTGCTTTTGATGATCTGAAGGATTATAATTCAAGGGAGCAGTTGGGACTAATTTTAGCATTGTAACTTTCTTTTTTGTTGATTTAAGAAGAATATATGTATGTATATCATTAGGGTGTTGCATGCTCATGCCGGTAGTCTAATTCAGTGCCATTTTTCGTCCATTTACATTATGAAAGTATATACCAGCATCAGTTTGTTACTATGCTTGTTTCGCTGTTTGACTGCATTCTACATATACATCTGATTCTCCATGCGGGTGGCCAGCGAAGCAACTGAGGCACTTTATTTCAGCTGCTATGACCTTTCGGCCTTCAGCAGAGCCGATGGAGCTAAAAGACTGGTAGGGAGCCCTAGTCTTCCATCTATCCATCTTCCATAAAGGATCCGAATAAAACCTCAGTTTCGTGTTTGATTTTGAATTAGAGACGTTAAAAAGGATGAGTCGACGTCAACCATAACCCCTTAAGCTTTTCGATTCTCACTACCCACTAGCATGATAAATTCATCATTGAAATTAATATGCATCGTTATTTTGCCACGCATACTCTCTTTTAAAGGCTGAATTGCTGCACTGCAAGTCTGGCAAGGTTGAGGATGGATTGTGGTGAAAGGTCATGTTTTAATCAAGGAATCCTTAAGAATTACACGATTTAATCTGTCAAACTTCTGTCCACTGACAATGCAAGCGACAGAACGCCTCTTTGAACTTCTCAAGTTGTGATATTGGGATGTAGAGAGCCCTAGGTGATTGGAGGGAGTTGACTGGAAGACGGGTTGCTTGTTGGTGGTATACATACAGGGTCATACCTGGTTATGGAAAAGGGTTCACATTTAGATCCTTCGTGCCGTCCTTGAACAAGGTGAGAGAAGTAATTGATGCACATAATGAAGTTCTGCAGTCACGAACGTGAAGATGTGCAGCAAGGAGAACCTCGTTGAAGGAAAACCTACTATAGTTCCATGAAAATTTGCTGTCAAACGGAATTTTTGTTGGTTATGTACTCGAAGGCAATATAGTCATCCTAAGATGGTCGAGAATGAAGAGAGATTATGATGAGGGCTGTGAACTAGGTGGGTACCATTTCATGAAATCCTCAAGAGTTGCTTCAAGAGGAATGCTACAATGATAAACCCTTCCCTTTTCTCTATTGCAGGCAAATCTTTTAGAATGCCATAATTCGTTGGTGATGGTGCTTGGCCCTTTTTGGCAGAGGAAGTTTTTCCATTACGGGAACCAAGATTGAATTCTCTCTTTTTACATAAGCCGGAGAAATAAGATCTGTGTGCATGTATATGAGCAAAATATTCACAATTAGACGATCAATTCTACTCTTTTAGGAAAAGACGAAAAAGTTGCTACTTGAAATAAAGTTAGTGTGAGACCAACATACGGTAAAGACAGAGACACGCTCAGTTTGGATATTGATAACGACACCAACCTAGAGAAAGGAGATCCTGGCCTTCCTGTTTCCCCTCTGACAGTAAATCTTCACCTTCTCTTCATCATTTCTTGCGGCTCTCTTCAATCCAGCCCATTTCTGAAATTTGAATCAAGTGCCAATAACGATTGCCATTCATGTCTAATATTGCCACAAGGGAAAACTGAGATGATTTTCAGATTTTGTTTGTTGACCATGAAAGAAAATGGTGCCACCAAGATGCTCTGCGAAACACAAAATTGAATATTGAAACAACCCCATATAAACGTTATTTGGTTCCCTCGTGAAGAAGTGTCATGATGAAGATGAAAATAGGCTAGCCAGACGAGAAAGTTGATCAGAAATCACAGATGAACGAACAGATCCAGCAGTTCAAGGTTTGCCTGTCCGAGATATGAGAGCTATTCCAGTACGTGCTTTTCCAACTTGGACACATTGGTGTTAAAAGAAATGTATTTTTCTTTTTTTCTTTAATCGGGTTCCAATCGGCCCAAGCCATCAAGGTGGCCAGGCCTCCGATAGCTAGAAATCCAGTTGTTTGGAGGGTGTTCGGTTGAAGTCCCTTCCCCATAAATCTCCTCATTTTTTCTTAGTGACGTGAGCTTTATTTAAGGCATATGATTTCCTTGGGTATAAGCATCGGACTGTTGAAGTCCCTATAGAAGCGCTTAAAGTGTCATCTTATTACATGGTATTAGAGCATAATCATCCTCTTTTATCCCTAAAATGTTGTCTTGGGAATCATGCAGAGTTATAAAAGTCCCATATCAAATTTCTAAACAATGCACTCAAAATGGTACAGGGCCCACTTGACAATAACCCTGAATAATTTCATCTTTAAACAAAAATGGTACAGGGCCCACGTGAATGCATAACTAATTATGCATATGTGTGAAATTATGCATCTTGGAAGTGTTAGCTTGAGGACGAACTATAAAATAATAGGGTGAGCTCCTACACATAACTCAATAGGGACGTTAAACATCTTTAAACAAAAATCATACTAAAAACATGTATAATTTCATAATTCTTTCATAACAAATAACAGTTTCATCTTTCAATTATGTTCTCAAATTCATACTCACACATTCACACATAGCATATACACATTATTAGTTACGATAATTACATCCCATATTGTATCTACCCCAAAGTCCATGGGAGTCATCTAGCCCTTCCTAACATAACCTCGGTAACCCCATTCATGATGGTAACCATACCGACTCTCATTGTAGAGTGCCCGAGAACACACTCTATATTCACCCAAGCTGGATCGCTTGAGGGACCTGCAAATCTCTAAAGACCCCACACAACTCAAATAAGTACAACTCATATATTAACATATCATTATATTTCTAAAACCAATTATAGTTCATCACATTCATAAATCATATTAGATCCACAAATATCCAAATCCATATCCATACAACATTTAAATACCATGTTCATACAACACATGCATATCAAAACATTCTCTTTATAAATCAATGTCATAAACATATTTTATTTCAAAAGCATATCAAATTATGAATATTATTTCATAAACATCAATAAAATATTTATCAATCATACACATTTAAATCTATCTAAAATAAGAAAATCACTTCTAGCATGGTTTTATAAAATAATGCATAACCCCCTCTACTTGAAGGAGCGTTAAGATCTAATCCCCAAACCACTAGGTCACTCTTATCACCACCAAATCCTCCAATTTTAATCTCCAAATAATTAAAATATTAAATTTATTTAACTACAAATCTAATGCAATAAATCATATCTAAATTGGATCTCAAATGACCTTAAAATTACCCAAAACTCAATCTGTTTAAGCTATCCTAGATCCAAACTAATACCTAGATCCATATCATATCCAAACTGAGTAACATAGTATGTAGCTTGTGTCACTGTGTCGACACAGAATTTACGACTACTAACATGTGCCATGTTTCTTACCCAAAACCCATTTTAAGACCCGAGCCAAACCTGACCCATTTATGACACAAAACTCAACACAAAACTTATTTTTGATATGTTTTGACATATAATTGTTTCTTAACATGTAACACGAGGACACGACACAAATCCATGTGGGTTCAAGGCATTTCGAACACGACATGACATGGAAATGAGACACGCCCAAAAAGGTCAGTTCACTTGGTTTTTCGACGTTAATTTCGACGACAACTAAGGTTGATGACTTTCCCCAACCAACCACCTACTCCTTCTCTTCCATTATGGTCTAGCATCGGTTGCCATCGATGCCATTTTGGCTGAAAAACTCTATGAAACAAGATGTTGCAAAAATTGATAAAATTTGGTGAATCATAGCCATTTCCGACCAAATCGACACCCATGACTTAGCCAAACCTGTCAAAACCCTTTGTTCTTGCTCAATGGTTTGACCCAAGCCCAAAATGGTGATCATTAATGAGTTTTTCATGAAAATTTAAGAAAAACGGAAATATGAAAAATAGGTAGGAACTCACTGTACTTCGGTCGATGCTTGGCATTCTCGTGGCTTATTTGGTTTGTCTCGATGCTGCCCACCTTGGAGGCACAAATACGTGATGTATATCTTTATTTTGATGAACTTGAATGTGTGACATCTCCCTCATTTTCTCTATCGCTTTGAAAAACTTACTCTAGTTACATAATACTTTCTTTTTGAGGGACGCCATTTATGCCAATATTAATTTTTATGTCATTTGTACTAATCAAGTTATCAAGTTTACATTCCATGTATTTTATTCTTTTTTAGTGAAAACCTGTGTTTTCTATTATGAGTGTTGGCTTTGTGAAGTTTTCACTATTTAAATGCATAGTAATAGATCGATGAAAACATGTATTTTGTCTCGATGCTACCCACCATAGAAGGCCTTCTAGATCTGGTAATGTCTGGCATTAACAACAATGGGGCTGCCATTGTTGTCTCTGTATAGTAACGCCTTGTAGTAATGCTCGAGTGTTACTGCTTTCTTGTTCAGGAGGATCTGGATCCAATCAAGTTCAGATCTCGACCACCCGATCCGCTACATTCTATCCCCTTAAAGAAATTTTATCCTCAAAATTTAGAAAATACTTGAAGAGATGTGAATACTTCTCTCATATCTCATCCTTGAGCTTTTAAGTGGCTTTGCTCGGCAAATGATGACTCCAGTGTACTTTTACTATTCTCAAAACTCGGTGACGTAAGATTTATTTTTTTCTATCTAAGATGGATATAGGCACCTCTTCATAAGATAAATCTTCACGTATATGAAGCGGTTCAACTTCAATGACATACAAAGGATCTGAAACATACTTCCGTAACATGGATATATAAAATATGTTATGCACTCAAATCAATGATGACGATGACTTCAATTGGTAAGTAACATCTTCAATTCGTTTCACAATTTGTTAAGGTCTAATATACCTAGGACTCAACTTACCTTTCTATCTAAAGCGAGTCACTCCTCGAGTTGGAGAGACTTTTAAGAATACATAATTGTCAATCATAAGTTCTAGATCATGACGTCTCTTATCTACGTAACTCTTGTATCGATCTTGAGCTACTTTAATCCTTTAACAAACTAAGTTTATCTTATCAGACGATTAT
Source organism: Brasenia schreberi (assembly GCA_036023115.1). Classification (NCBI taxonomy): domain Eukaryota; kingdom Viridiplantae; phylum Streptophyta; class Magnoliopsida; order Nymphaeales; family Cabombaceae; genus Brasenia; species Brasenia schreberi. The sequence continues at coordinate 4,529,473 of JAYKKT010000049.1, forward strand.
CAAAGTATCTCTGGACCTATTGTAGGTCGTAGTCCAAGGACATCCCAATATAGTGGAGTCCTTTACTTTTTCCCATAAAGCATCTCATAAGGTGACATCCCAATGCTCCCTTTGTAACTATTATTATAGGCAAATTCAATCAAGTACAATTGGTTATTACATTGGTCCTTACTATCTAACACACATATTCGAAACATATCCTCTAGAGTCTGAATAATATGTTCATCTTACCCATCAGTTTGTGAGTAAAAGGCCTGCTAAACTATAATTTTGTTTGTAAAGCATATTATAAGTTCTGTCAGAAATGAGAGGTAAATCAAGGATCTCTATCCGAAGTAATGGTCTCTGGCATATCATAAAACTTAATGATCTTAGTGATATAAATAACAACTAATTTAGATAATAACATATTCTTCCGAATGGGTACAAATCATGTAACTTTAGTAAGTTTGTCAATAATTATCCAATTAACATCGTGCTTATGTGAGGTGAGAGGAAGTCTAATAATAAAATCTATGTTAATATGTTGTCATTTTCTCTCAAGAATAGGTAATGGTCTCAAGGTTCCTACGGGTCACTGGTGATTTGCCTTCACCTTTTGACAAGTAATATATCCAGTCACAAATTCATCAATAGCCTTTTTCATTCTAGACCAATGGTACTATTGGTTTAAGTCCTTATACATCTTTGTGGTACCAAGATGAATATTGAAGTGACTACGATGTGTTGATTCAAAGATCTCCTTTCGAAGTGATTCACCCATAGGCACACCTACGTGTCCCTCAATGTCAATGCTATTGAATTGTGATTGGAACTTGAATGTATTCCAATTCTAATTTAAGTGACTTGAGTATGAGTTTTGTTGAGTTTAAATGATTTTGATCAACAACATAGGGGCTTTTGTCAATACTTAGTACAACAAAAACTATTGCATTTATATACTTGGCAAACTTTAAAGTTTGTGCTAATTGTGTGCCCAAGAGTTGATTGCCCTTTTTGATTCATTGGTTGCTAAAAACTGAATCTTCTTGTAGAAACATAGCTTTGTATATGCATTATTTGTTACTCATTCTTTTCATTTATACTCATCTCATAATTGCCATATTTTATTTGTATGTTGTATATGGATGTGAGGACGAAAATCTCTTTTCTATATCATATAAGATAGGATATTGATCCCTCTTATGGTTACATCTTACTCAATGCAACTAAGGGTTTTTTCTCTTAAGGTGAATGTTATCATGACAATTGGGGCCTTCCCATTGTTAGTTGGATGTTCTCATTTGTACTCAAATGATTCATAATTATGCACATTAATCTTATTATCTACTACTGCTATAACAAATCTTATATAAGCCATTTACATGCTTGAGTAGGTGAGTCTTCACTATCATACAAACAAGTGTTTGGGGATGTGACTTGTATGTAAGCCATTCAGGATCTACTAGGTTTTCATGAACATGTATCAATATCTAGTTGTTGAATCCATACTACTTATTATTCATGCATATAAAAAACACATATAGAATTATGCTATACACTATCATTTTTCCTGCATGTTCATACAATCTGAGGATCACTCTATTATCTTTAAGCTAAATGTTTGCAAATATTTAAACAATTTCATATCGGCAACTTGTGTTCCAAATTGTTATCCAGAGTTTGTTGCCTTTTAGTTTTCCTTCATGGCTTTCAAGCATCCATGTGCATGTGGTGAATCATACTGCTTGCTTTATGAGTGTTTGCTACTAAAAATTCATGGTACTTCTTAAGCAACATGGTAGCATGAGAAAGGGACTACCATGAGATTTTTATGTACATATGGTTATATAGGATTGCACTTGCACGAGAGATATGCATGTTTAACTGTCATGATGCTATGACATCTATGGTTGATAGTAATACTTTTAAATATAAGTGGCATGTATGCATGAACATACATTTATATGGGTGAGCATACATCCATGGAATACTTGCCACATCCACTTCTTATAACTTGTTCCATTCGTGCTTCGTGTTCATTCTTGAGATATCAAGTTGATCTAGTATGTACATTCACTTTACTTACATCACCTTTTCACCTCACATGAACTACATATTTATTTTCATCCTAACAACCATTCCCACCACTTTCGAGCCATCTCATTCAAAAAGAGTAGCAAGAGTCAACCAAAACACTTCTAAAGTTGTTGGCTGTAAGGTGCTAAGTCTAAAAGTTGTTTTTTGCAGACAAGTTTGCACCCTTATGTCTAAACACCTACACCCCCTTTTCCATGTCCTAAAATCCTATTTACTCTCCTATGTAAGTGCTTTCTAATCCAAGCTTTTGTTTTACCAAAATCAACCCTCAATTGATGGATAATAGGTATATAACGAGCCCTAGAATCCAATATGTAGTTTCTACAATTGCAAAAAATTTAATGAACCAGTTACCATTTTGCTTTTCTAGTAGAAAACTAACCCCATTTCATCTAACCCCACCTAAATCTAATAACATTATACAACCAACTTTTCTTCCTTATAAAAAATACCCATGATAACTATCAACCACATCATTTGCACCAAAATTACTTACTCAGATTCATGCATACAATTAGTGTAGGAAACTATGGGTATCACGTAGTGCATCTTAATGTTTGTCATGAAGTGTTTAGTTCTTATTCATTCACTATAGAATTTGCCATGTGGACATGTTATTGAGGCCAATACATTTGTACGTGTAACTCATTGCACTTCTTTTGTATGCATAGGCCCTTTTGAAGTGCTTAGAGACCTTCTTGAAAAGCCCTAGAGACCTTCTTTTCTAAAACACCTAAGGGATCTCATTTCTTAAAGCCTCTATGGACATTCTTTTTTTGTAAGCAGCTAGAGACTTGCTTTGGAACTTAGCTAAGAACTTAGATGCATGTGAATTAGACACTCCTTTTGGATCTTTATCATATTTTGGGTTGAATCATTTGTAATCAAAGAAGGACTTGCTAGCAAGCTTTTGTAAGTTCATATGTGACACATCATTTAACCCTAACCTATAGGGTTATAAAAATTTCAAGTAAAGTTTGAATGGATCCCACAACATTGTATTTTTGATGTTGTCATGATAAAATTTTATTAAACTCTTGTAAATGCATTAGAACTTTCTACATGTGAAGTTTGTATTCAATTAGAAAATTTGCATATATCCCTTATCCCCATACCTATTTATTTAATGTCTACAGGTGCTCTTTGGGCTCATCGAGTAACAAGACGATAGAGGACACCTATATGATATCCGAATCTCAAGGAGTGCCTTAACACCTTTGTAGTTGATTGTATCTTGTTTGTCAGATAGACTAAGGAGGAAGTACGACAACAATAACAACTAAGACTTTTCCTTACTAGATGAGGTCAACTACATGAATTCTTTATTTTCATAGAGTTTGATCATGTACATGCTAGCAGTTAATTCACTATGAACTGAATCATTCTTTATCGAAGTGCATTCATATAAAGAATCAAATTGGGAAATCATGACTCTCATTCTATGGTAATATAACTATAACTAAACAAATTGAAATTCAAGATTGAATGGACATTAAGGCAGCCTAGAGCCGCTTCGAAAACCTAGGCATTCCTACCTTGGTGGGGAAGTCTAGCAAATATGCTTTTGAGTTTATTATGTGATTAAGAGAAGTTGAAGAGATGGAAAGAAAAGTATCTCTCATGTTTGGAGAAAGAAACTTTGATCAGTTCAATCATCTAGGCTATCCTAACATATATCATGAGATCTTTCTGAAGTTTCATTTACCCTATGCCACAATATCGAAGCTGTGATTCAAAATATTCAAGTGGGATAGCCGACATAGAGAGAAGAAGATTCATTTGCTGAAATGATTGAAATTATGTGATGCAAAATCTGATGAAGAACTCGGTCTATGCTCTTATGAAGCCTTCAATTGGGCTCATTAACAAAAGAACATTGGAGAATGATCAAGTTCCTTAATGCATTAATGTTTGGTATGATGAAAGTCAAATACTTACCTTGAATACACCTTCTTCATAGCCAAATCAGTTATAACACAAGCTATAATTAGTTGATTGTGTGGTCATCCATGTGAAATATTAAAAAAAGAAGGTCTTTGACATATTGGTGATAGCAATTTTGTATGCATCCATGAAAATAGCATGCTTTCCCATGAGGAAGGTGGTACACCATGGGGCCCAATCGCTATCCTTTCTCAAAATGCCTATATCATAGAACTTATTCTATAAGATCAACATAAGTGAATTTGAAAATTTATCATAGAGATCTTTATATAAGATCAATCAATTGGAGATTAATTTGTCTGGGACAAGACCAAAGATAATGTTTTCTTGGCAGTATTTGTGTATCACGTGATCAAAGGATCTATAATCAATGAAACAAGAACCAACTTAGGAAGATAATATATCTCGGCGAACTATCAACGAGTACCTTATGAAGCCTCCAATTTTATTGCCCCTCTTGTACATGGAAAACCAATGAAATTGTATATAGCTATGACATACGACTCCAACAACCTCATGTGTCAAATGCACTATCTTTAATGACACTAAATCTTATTATTTCTTAATAGAAAAGTTATATTTGGCCTTATTATTCTAAATTCATACAAGCAAGATATAAGTGTTTTTTCATATAAATTTTTTTTCTAATGAGCCTTCCATGATGCTTTTCGATTAACACAAACATTGTGAGATGGGAATGCATTGCCTAAGTGTTGGTGTCGAGCTTTTGTAAATGGAATGGTTCTTCAGTAGTCAACACTTGAGAAATCAAATTTAACACTATGAAAAAAAGGTTAGGATAACACTATTCTTTAAGGCATGATAAATACTAATACCGTGGTTTTATTTGCTACTACCAGTATCAAGTAACCGAATATAATGGATCTTGATAAATACCTTTAGGATACAACGAAGATCCTCAGTTTGTTTTACATAAATACAATCAAGTATTAGACAAACTAGTAAAGCAAAGATGATGATATTGAAAATCTAATTAGCATTATAACAAGACTTGCAAACTCCCTTGAAAAACTAAGTATCAAAAGATGCACTATGATGAAAAGATGGATGAATCTTGTTATAATACTAATATATATAGACATGGTGAAAATGTAACTCATGCTATGTTACTAACGAGCATAAATGCTACACAAAAAGGTGGCTCTTAATGTCATAACAAACAACAACAACTAAGCCTTTTCCCATATTAGACGGGGTCGGCTACATGGATTTTTTGTTTCCACATAGCTCAATCATGAGTCATATTAGCAGTTAACTCACAATAAGCTAGATCATTCTTTATTGTTTCTTTCCAATACTTTTGTAGTCATCCTCTACCTCTTTTAATACTTTTCAAATTTAGTTTTTCATACCTTCTTAAAGGTTCTTCTTCAGATCTTCTTTCTATATGTCCAAACCATCTTAAACGATATTATCTGATTTTATCCTCTATTGATGTCACTCCTAATTTGTTTCTAATAACCTCATTACATATACAGTCTTTCTTGTATGACCACTCATCCATCTCAACATCTTCATTATTGTTACAAACATCTTGTGTACATGTTGATGGTTAACTGCCCAACACTAAGAACCATAAAGCATGGCAAGTCTAATTGCTGCTCTATAATATTTACCTTTTAACTTTAATGGTATCTTCTTATCACAAAGAATACATGATGCTCCTCTCCATTTTAACTAATCAACATTAATTCTATGTATAACATTTTTTCATCAATTCTTCCATCACTCTGAAAAATTGACCTGAGGTAATTAAAACTTTCCTTTGGGGGAAGCAATGTGTACCAATTTTAATTTCTATGTTCTCCAAAGTAACCAAATGATCAAACTTACATTCCATATATTCTGTTTTTGTTCTACTAAGTCGAAGGCCTTTGCTTTCTAATGCTTCTCTCCATAGTTTCAATTTTCTATTAACTTTTCCTTAGACTATTCCACTAATACAATGTCATATGTAACAACATACACCAAGGTACTTTATCTTGAATATGTTTTGTTAACCCATCAATCACCATTATAAATAAGTATGGACTTAACATTTATCCTTGATGTAACTCAATATTAACTTCAAAGAAGTCTGTTATTCCTTAATGAGTCCTCACACATGTTTTTGCACCATCATACATGTCTCTTATAAGGTTAATGTATATCAATGGGATACCTCTTTTTTCAAGGTTTTCAAACGAACCTCTCTCGGTACCCTATCGTAAGCTTTTTTAGATCAATAAATATCATGTGAAGGTTTTTTTTTTTGCTCTAAAATGTTTCATAAGACATTTTAAAAGGTGAATCGCTTTAATAGTAAATATGCCTGGCATGAATCCAAATTGGTTTTCTATGGTACTTGATACTTGTCTTAACCTATATTCGATAATTCTTTCCCACAATTTCATAGTAAGGCTCATTAACTTAATATCTCGATAATTCACACAATTCTAAATGTCTCCCTTGTTCTTATATATGGGTATAAGTGTACTCGCTCTCCATTCCTCAGGTATCTTTTGGTTTCTCAATATTTCATTAAGTAGTATTGTGAGCTAAGAGATTCCTATTTCTCTTAGTATTTTCTAAACTTCTATAGTAATATTGTCTGGTCCTACTTATTTACCACCCTTCATATGTTTAAGAGCATCTTTGACTTCATTCTTTTGAATATGTCATTAGAAATTATGGTTTATATACTTTTCTGATTTGGCTAACTCTCCTAAACTAATACTAAATCTTTATTTTTATTAAAAAACTTATAAAAATAGTTTTTTCATCTATTTTTATATCATCATTTGTCACTAGAAACTTTCATCATCGTCTTTGATGCATCTCACATAATTAAGATCTTTAGTTTTCTTATATATAGCCCTAGCTATCCTCAAAATATCTCTTTCACCATCTTTTGAGTTAAGTTTTTTATATAAATCCTCTCAAATTTTAGCTTTTACTTCACTGACAGTCTTTTATGCTTCCTTCTTTGCTTTCTTATAAGCCTCTAAAGTTTCACTAGTTTTCTTAGCATAATGTAATTTGTAACATGCCTTCCTTGCCTTGATTTTATTTTGCACTACTTCACTCTACTACCAAGCTTCTTTTTGTATTGGTAGACCTCCCTTAGATTCACCTAACACATCTTTCGCTACTTTTCTAATATGTATAGCCATATTGTTCTACATATCACAAGGTGTACCAACATAATTCCAAGCATCTCTTTGAAGGACTTTTTATTTAAATATATCTTCTTTCTTACTTTTGAGGTTTTATCATTTATTCTGAATAACTTGATGCACTCTTTTCTTCTTTATCCATTTTTTTATTTATAAATCCATAACTAAAAGTCAATGTTGGGTGGTTAAGCTTTCTCCTGGAATTACCTTACAATCTTTACAACATGCTCTATCTTTTTTTTTACAAATAAAGTAATCAATTTGTATTTATGATAATCCACTCTTATAAGTAATTAAACGTTCGTCTCATTTTTTGAAGATTGTATTGACTATAAAGAGATCAAATGCCATAGCAAAATTTAAATCTCCCTACCTTCCTCATTTATATCCCCAAAACTAAAGTTTCTATGAATACCTTGATATCTTAATGCCTCTTTACCGACATGCCCATTTAAGTCTCCTCCTAAACAAATCATCTCTCTTTGTGGAATCCTTTGAATCACCTTATCTAACTCTTCCCAAAAAATTGTCTTTATACTATCGTCTAGGCCTACTTAGGGTGCGTAAGCATAAACTATATTCAAAACCTGTGCTCATAACACTAATTTCAACATAATGATTCGGTCACTATATTGTTGTATGTCTACCACACTATGCTTTAAATCTTTATTTATGATAATACCAACTTCGTTTTGAGCCTTTTCCTTACGTGAGTACCATAATTTAAGACTTATATCCTCTATCTCCTTTGCTTTTTCTCCATCCCACTTTGTCTCTTATAAACATAAAATATGAATCTCTCTCCAAATCATAGTATCTACTACCTCCACTAGCTTACCGGATAATTTTTGATATTCCAAGAACTAATACAAATCTTATTATCTAGGACTAGCTTCCTTACCCACCGCATTCGTTCATATTAAAAATGCGAAGACTCTCTCTACAAATTATTCACTACATTCGGGCGTTAATGTAGCGGGATTAACTTCTTTACTCTCACCCATCCATGATATGGGAACCCTCTCTACAATTGATTCACTACATCCGGATGAAAATGTAGTGACCCTTGCTTACTTATCACTGCATTTGAGCTCTGCAGCGGGTCGCTAGGTGGGGACGCTCCAAAGCAATGCTCATAATTTGTGTAATACATGGTATAAAAATTCGATAAAGTTTTACGTTGGCTATCGGAAGCCTAACACAACCCTCCTCCTTTATCTAGGCTTGGGACCGGCAATGCAAAGGTGATCCCTTACATGTGTGGAGTTAACTCTTAATGTTATAATATAACTGCTAAATGCATATAAGTTACAACTACTATCAAGTGTTATTAATGAGCATAATTATTACTCAAGTAAGTGATTCTTAATGCTAAATGTATATAAGTTACAACTACTATCAACATGCTGTACAAGTTCTTTAGAATCGAGAGAATTGTAAGATATGAACAAAACCTTCATGTGGATTAGATTTCATATGGGTGTCGAGACATATCGAACAAACCTAGAAAGGTTTAAGTGCTTATGTTTGTGTTTATGTGATATGTGATATACACCTGAATATACAAAAAAATTGGTGTGTGTGTGTGTGTGTGCATGTGCAATTAGTATATGTGATTTACACTGTGCACCTATGTTAGGTGTTTCAATCAAGCTCTTATAAGACAAGTAAAAATTGTCAACCTAGACTAGTCAAATGAGTTGGTAGACTTATGGGTCCCTACCTACATGATAAAAGAGAATTTATACAAATTTCGGTTCTAAGGAATCTCAATTTATACAACCTTCTTATAATTATCATTCAAGTAAGTGACTTTTAATGGCACAACATAGCTACTAAATACTCATAAGTTACAATCACTTTCAAGTATTATTAATAAGCATAATTATCACTAAGTTGTGGCTTTAATGCCATAACATGGTTGTAACTATAACCCTTCACTATCTATTTGAAAATCATCTAACACTAAGTCTTTACTCGAGATGTTTATAAAAAGAAGCAATACAATATGCCGTTTCTTACTTGTAGATGGGTACATAGTCTTCAGTTCATACTATCTCTTCGTATGCATATTGAAGGATCGAAGAACCTTGAAGTATGAGGATGGTTCAATCTAGTTCAAAAAGCTATTGATCATGACCAGGCAATGCCTGGCTTCAGCATGATTATACATTGGCATTTTCAATCACAAGAGTTCTAATCACACTAGAAGTCTTACAATCATGACCAGGCAATGCCTTGCTTCAGCATGATTATATATTGCCATTTGGTTGGACAGGAATAGGATCAATCACAAGAGTTCTAATCATGCACCAGAAGTCTTATAAAAAAAAATTAACAACTATTGAGAGAATATCAATAAGTTCATATTAGGTAGGTGGCCTACCCATGAATTCTCTTGGAGTGAGACACACTTGTATTTCGGGCAAGCTGCATTTCTATTTTAATGTTAGTGGCAGACCCTCTTATTATTTTCAGATTTTGGGTATGACAGTACCTCCTATATTTTCAGATTTCGGGTGTGGCAGCCCCTCGTATATTTTTCAGATTCTAAGATGCATGCCTTGCCTCATCCTAATCCCAAGGTGAGTACACCGCTGCCCGTATAGCAATCAAGAGGAATTCAATAGAATAATGGTGCAGAAAGAAAATAGTCACAACAAATGGCAAAATATACGAATTGAATGGACATCACAATTCACGAGGAAGGTTTACAATTCAGGAGGAAGGTGATGCTCTTGCAGGTGCAATTATCAAGGATGCTAAGGACTTCATTTTAGCGTTGGGCACCTGGACTCCAATCTGTTGGTAGAAACTTTGGCAATCAAACTTGGAGATTCCATGGCAATGGTTGGGATTTAGAGATATTATAATAGAGCGACTGAAAAGAAAAAAAGAAATAAAAAGAGAAAAAGAAACTCTATTTGACATGACAAATGTATCTAAGCGGAAAATATTGGACGTACTTATATTTTTTCTTAAAAAAGAAAGAATAAACACAAGGACCAGAGGCCTTGAAAATCGCTTTTGTTAAAAGGATAGGCGATGGTAAGAAGTATTTGAAATTTTGGGTGAGTTTCACGAATATCAGACCGATTGGGGGGTGTATTTGATTTGCCTAATAAAACAGGCTACTGGTAAAACCTGAAAAGCCCTTTGGATCTTCATGAGCCTCTCTGCTTCCTTCCCTTGGGTTTAAGAGAGAGAGAGAGATTAGTTCGTTCGCTGTGATTCAACGAGCCGGGACGATGATGATTGCGTCACTCTTTAAGCCGAGGAATTTGAATTCCTCTTCCTTCCCTCTTTTTTCCTTCAAAATCTCTCCTTTCAACAACACCCATATAAAATTTCGCTTTCTTCACCACCATAACAATCCCTCTGTAAGATGCGTGAGCACATCCGCTATCCCGAATAACTATCAGAGGCCGCCACCCAACAACCAGTGCGCCCCGAGAGGGGGAATACCAACCCCTTCGAAGAGGAAATCCTAACATCAACACCCTCAACAACACCCAATTCGCTCCCGAGCAACGGCCGGCGGAGGGCGTTCCCCTCAATGTAAGTATCGATGCCTTGTTGGGTTATTGCAGGGAGTGGAAGATGAAGGAGTCTTTGGATGTATTGGGTGCTCTTCAGAAGCAAGGGATTCGCGTCGAGCCCAACGTTTTCTTGGCTCTGGTTCAAGGTTGCGCCGCCAAGAAGACAGCGGAGGAAGCGAAGAGGCTATATGATCATTTTCTAAGAACCCCGTTTAGGCATGATGTGTACATCAACAACAGATTGATCGATATGTTTGCTAGCTGTGAGAGTATGGGTGATGCCCGCAAAGTATTTGATAGAATGCCCGAGAGAAATTTGGAATCGTGGAACATTTTGATCAAGGGTTTCGCAGCAAATGGGCAAGGAGACGATGCCCTTCAGATGTTCAAGCAGCTGAGGGGAGTGGGTGGCCCGGCCCGATGGGCAGACCTATGTTGGTGTTTTAGCTGCCTGTGCTAGCTTGGAATCGGTAGAGGAAGGATTCATACATTTCGAATCGATGACAAAAGACTACGGAATCTTGCCCGGGGACGAGCATTACGTGGGCATGATTGAAGTTCTTGGTATGTCTGGGCACCTCAAAGGAGCAAGCCTTGCTTTACCATAGTGAACGTTTAGCAATTGCGTATGGTCTTATTAGTACTCCACCAAGAACACCTCTTAGAATCATCAAGAACCTTCGTGTCTGTGGTGACTGTCACAATGCCATCAAGATCATGTCCAGGATTGTAGGGAGTGGGAATTAATTGTCAGAGATAACAACATCATTTCAAGGATGGTAAATGTTCTTGCGGTGATTACTGGTAGAAATTTTTAAGTTTTTGAACGCTGAAAAATATTTAATATGTTATGAACGAGTTTGCTATTGCTAATTTCTGCAAATGGGATGTTCATATTGGTTTACATAGAATTCAAGATGCAGAAGTAGAAGAAGTGGGGACTATAAGAGTTATAGGATTGAATGGATAATGTCGTTTAGATGCGAGTTTGCCCTGTTACTGAACTTGCACGTTGTTCTCCTCATAGAGCTTTAAGCTGTACTCAATAATATGTTTCTCATATTGATGGTAAGAAGCTTTTGCATCTGTTGTTCTTTTGCAAGTTTGCTTGCTACATATTGATATAAGTAATTATTTGACGTAAAAAGAAACATGCATGAAAAATTGCTATATACTATCACTTGCATGCATGTAAGGGATCACTCTTGAATGGCCTATCATGTATTCTACAAATTATGATAGGGCTATATGAAAACAAACCTGATGTAGTCCACCCCTGTGGAAACAAAAATCCATGTAGCCGACCCAGCCTACCCTTTCTAGTACGGGGAAAGGCTTGGTTGTTGTACTATCATTTAACCAGCACTGTAATTAAGGGTTGGAAGGCCTCGTCCTGAGTGAGGGGCGACAGTGCTCCCCTCCTGCATGAGGGGGTGGTGGCCACCTCTATCTCTTCTTCTCCAGTGCCCCTTCAGTGACCTATTCCTCTCCACCTGTGGTCGCTTCTCTCCCTCTTTTGGTTTAATCCTCCCTTCTTTGATTGGCCCCTGAAAATCGAAAATTAAATCACTCTACAAATAAGCTGACAGAAACGAACTCGACAAGTAAACAAAATATCTTATTTCTTGAAGAACGTATTCACTGAGTAGACATTTTAGAAAACCGATTAGAGAAGCTCAAGCTAATTTCTTGAGATCTTCAAAGCAAAATCAAAGTGAGTTCCTTAGCGGGTCCTCATACATATGCAGCTGAGTTTTATACGATACCCGTTTCGGTTGGACAGGTTTTGATCGTTAAACGGGTCAAACTTGGTGTATTTGCATCTTAACCCAACTCTAAAACTGGAATGTGTTGAACTACCGAAATCAGAGATTCAGAGTGCAATACTTTTATATGAAATGCAACCTCGGTAGATGGCTTAAATAGTTTGGATTCAGTCCTGCAAATTGTTACTAGCAATGTGGTTGTTCCAGTATTCGACTAGGTGGGATTCAATTTTGCTCGGATACGACTTGAATCTGACCGCCCCATTTGGGGAAAGTGATATATATGGGTTGGATTTCTTTGGATCAACTCAAACAAAAGAATTGTCGTGACATGAATTGAACATATTGGTGAGTCCATGAGTCTGGGTCGGTCCAAATTTGGCCTGCAATGCTTGATTTGCTTTCTTTTGTTTGTGTTGTCATGAGACGATACGCAGTCATGCCCTTAGGAAGGATACTAGCCCGTCTTTTTCAATGTCCTCTCGAATCATATAGATTAATTTGGGGGTGTCAATTTCATGATCCAAAGCTGCATCCTGACGTGCTATTTTTTTTGTGTTTGTGTCATAAATGGGTTAATCCAAGCACAACCCAATTTTTCTTGTGTTACATTGGGTAAGCACGATACAGACTTTTTTTGGGAACGTGCCCATATCGAGTCTTCATGTTGGGTGTTATATCGCTGGGAATGTGCATATCGGGTCTTCGTGTTGGGTGTTACATCGGTGGGAATGTGCTTTGGCTCATTCTCGTGCCATCGTGTTTTTTTAATCTCTTTAACTCGTACGTCTTATTCATTAACATCAGTTATTCATTAATATCAGTTCTAAGAATTGAGGATATCCATTGTGGCGCAATGCCAATCCATGTACAGCTGCCCTGCAAAATAGCATATTCAGTCCACGGCATTAGCAGCTTGATTGCCTTGGCACAGAATATGCTTAAGACTAAAGTTCTCAAAATCCTCTATAGAGGAAGTTGTCTTGCAAAATAAGTCCTAAAGTTGATCTATACGCCATCATTCAAAGCTTGAATTTTGTTTAGTAAACTGCATCCCCTCTCTAATAGCAATGAGCTCACCTTTATATGAATTCTGCTGCTTTTAAGTGTGATCTTCCGCCTGGGATAATCTACATTAGCTTTCCACAAACCTGCTCGAGGCTTATTCCATATTTTATGGCCTCCTGTTATCTCTTTTCTCCTATGTCTTTCTTAAAAGACATGAGGCTACTAACTGATAGAAAAATCCATCGACTCTCTTGCCAGTTTTGGCTTACCGTCGATTTCTCAGAGTCCTTTGGTCTTCTTGCTCAGGTACGTAGTAGTAGCGGAAACTGATATGTGTTACAGTATTTTTTCAGGTTTCCTCTCAGTAGGGTTTACCTAGGAGGAAGCTTAGTTTCTCAATGTTTTTCAATGTTTCTCAGTATATTGTTCTTGTGCGCTGCTCTCTATTTATAGAGTAGTGCCTGCTCCTCTTTCCTCCCAGATTTTTTACTAGGCTTTCCTTTCCAGTAGCACCTTATCTTAACGGTTATGGATACGTTCTAAAAACGTCTGACAGTTTCGACCTTTGATAGCCGTTATAGTCATCCTTCCCTGTATCCCTTCCATAGATAACGACTAGATGGTCAGTCCAACCGTTTTTGTGCTGGGGCTGTCGAGAATGACCATATATTCCTTACATTTCCCACTTGGTCATTCGAGCCAAGTGAACTGACATACTGGTTTTCCTCCCACTTTTGCAGGTTTTCCTAGTAATGTCATTTAGTCAAGGGGTTTACCAACATATCATGAGTTGTCATGTATGAGATGGATATTTCCTTTCTCATGACCATAGTATATTTAACCATTATATGCTTGTTCTTGGAGCTGTCAACTCCACTCTTAATAAGAGTAATTGTTGCGTTGTTGTCACCGTAAATGACAATTGACTCATCTGCTATCCCCAGCTTCAAAATCTCGTATGAAACGTCTTATTCAAATGATACTTGTTGCAGCCATACAGTAAGCCACATACTCAGCTTCTTATGCATGCAATGTTACACAATCATGTTTCTTACACGCCCAAGAAACACCACCACCTCCAAATAAGAATATTTGTCCCGAGATTTATTTGTTGTTATCTTTACTCCCAGCAAAGTCAGCATCTGAGTATCCTATCACTTTTAGTTCATCTGCTTAAAAACACAAATTCAAGTCTTTTGTTCCTTTCAAATATCCTAAAAACTTTTTTACAACTATCTAATACTGTCATCTAGGATTACTTTGATATCTACTTACAAGACAATTAGCCTTACTTAGTTCGACCCCTTTCGCAATGGGTGTAATAGCAAACTTGCATTCACCCATTTTAAATTTCTTGAGGATATAGTTAATATATCTCTCCTAACTTAGGCATAAGAGTTTAAATTCTTTATCTCGAGAGATCTTTATACCTAGGATATAGGATGCTTCCCCATATCCTTCATTTTGTATCTTGAGTGACTTGTTTTTGACAATCTATCTCATTGTTATTCCCAGCCAACAATATGTCATCTACATATAACAATAAGATGACAATGTGACAACCACTGTTCAAGACATAGACTAAGTGATCAAGCTCATTAGCTACAAACCCAAGTTCTATAATGACATTTTGAAAGGTCAAATACCATTCGTGAGGTGACTGTTTTAGGTCATATAGGGATTTTCTCAACCTATATACTTTATCTTCTTAGCCTTCAACTATATATCCTTCAGGCTGCTGCATGTATATGATTTCATCTAAATCTTCAATTAGAAAAGTTATGTTTACATCTAACTAATATAAGTTCAAATCATAATATGCAGATATTGTCAGAATTATCTTTATCAATGCAGATTTTAAAATAGGAGAATATGTCTCAACATAATTTATCTCCTCTTTTTACGAAAAATCCTTTGCAACCAACCTCGTTTTAAACTTTTCGATAGAACCATTGACCTTATATTTCTTTTTCAAAACTCATTTATAGCCTACGACTTTCCTTTCTTTTGGCAAATCAACTAATTTTGAGACTTGATTTTTCTTAATGGATTCAATTTCCTCATCCATGGCTTTACCTTAGTCTGTTGATTCTAATGAGTTCATAGCTTGTTGATACGTCAAGTTATGAGTCAACTCTTCTAAATCCACCAAACTAGGATGAGACCCTAGGCATTTTATGTCTACTTAAAGTTTCGATTATTTCAAGAAGATCTTTTATGGATTCAAATGATGATTGATCTAGGTCTACTAGATCATTAGTATACTCATCATTATTTTTCAAGATATCATTCTTACTATCTTCTAAGAATTCAACATTTCTACTTTCTATCAATCAGTGTCCTTATGATAAAAAACTGATATCCCTTTGATTCTTTAGGATATCTGATGAATATACATCTCAATGACATACTGTCTATCTTATCTCTACACTAATCAATGATCTTTACATGTGCAATAGATCTCCATCTCCTGAGATGACCTAGGTTGGGTTTTTTCTAAACCACATCTCATATAAGGTAGTGAATACAACCTTACATGGTACTCTATTAAGTATGTATACTGATGTACTTACTTATTCTCTTAAAAATATCCTTGATAGAAATGCATAAATTAATATTAACTTTATGATATTCAGTAAGATCTTGTTATATCCTTCTGCTATACCATTTCGTTGAGGTGTCCTAGGCATTATATTTTGTTTTGCAATACTAAAGTCTATAAAATTCTATAAATTCTGATCACCACCTCTATCTAATTTTACAACTTTCATTGAATGCCCTAGTTGATTTTCAACTTCCTACTTATATTCTTTAAAAGCTTAAAGTGCCTCAAATTTATATGTTAAGAGATATAAATACATATATCTTGAGTAATCATCGATAAAGGTTATACAATAAACCTTTTTATGATGTGGCCTTACTCTGAAGGGTCCACATAAATCCGTGTGAATGACCTCTAACAAGGTTGTTGTCCTTGTTGACTCTTTAAGAAAAACTTTTCTTATCATTTTTCCTTTTATAAAAGTTTCACACTTGTTGAAAGTATTTTCCTCAAATCTTGGTAGTAAGTCAAAGTTGAATAATTTCCTCAACTTTTTCATACTTATATGTGCAAGGCGTTTATGCCATACATTTAAATCAACATTAAAGACATAGTCAATATAAGTAGAAGGATTTTCATTCTCATTAACTTTCAGTTTGAACACTCCATGTTCTACATCAAATTCCTTAGAAAAAAATAATCTTCCATTTTTCCTTACAATCATCTTGCGAGGAACAAACCTGACCTCAAAATCTTTCTTGACTAAGGTAGGGACTGAAACTAGATTGCATCTTATAGATGACACAATCAATACATCAATTAATACAACCGGTGTACCTTGTATAAATATTCTAAAGGACCTAGTACCTAGAATATTCAAGAAAGTATTATTTCTCATATACACCTAATATTCTCCTTATTTGTACTCCTTTAGATCCATTGTCACTTCCTTGGTCTTCATTGGTCGCTCGAGAGTCATTTCACCAACTAGTCATTGGGCTGCTCATGTCGAAAGATTCTAATATCAAGCAGATTATATCCTCATTCTCTGATTGTCATTGTTATGGGTTGTTTCCTCCACTCTTCTTGTTGCAGCAATTCCTCTTATAGTGTCCTATCTTTCTAAAACTAAAACACTTGACCTAAGATGTAGTTTCCTATATTTTTTTAAAAAATATTAACCACCCTTTTTATTATTTTTGTCAAACTATTTATTTGGTTTATTTCTCTTCTGGTTGGGTTTGGAGCTAGATCCTATATTATCTTTTACTACTAACAATTTTCTTTTTTGTTACTCATATGTTCTTTCTCAAATTGCTAGTTTTGGAGGCAATTCTAAAATATTGATTTATGACCCTAGTTTGAGGGTAGTGGTGACCATGTTCCATGATGGGAGAAGATT
This sequence comes from Brasenia schreberi, assembly GCA_036023115.1. Lineage (NCBI taxonomy): Eukaryota > Viridiplantae > Streptophyta > Magnoliopsida > Nymphaeales > Cabombaceae > Brasenia > Brasenia schreberi. The sequence continues at coordinate 4,546,929 of JAYKKT010000049.1, forward strand.
GTTTAATATTGTAGATATTTGCATCGGTTTCGGGATGATTGATTTTACAAATTCTAGGTCTCTTATCATTACCAACATATAGTTTACATATTCCACTACATTATTTCCTTCTTTCATTTTGAAGAAATTATATTTATGTAGTAGCAACTGGACAAGCAGCTTAGCAGTTGTATCATATTTGGTTGTTATTGAATCGAACAACTCTTTTGTGGTATCGAATTCCTCGAAGACCCTGATCAAGTCATCTCCATGTACGTCAATATGACAGTTCTTGCTATTATGTTGTCTTTAATAAATATTTTATACATTTCTATTTGTTGCTCTGTTGTATCTAGTGGTTGCGGATGCATAGTTTTCTTTAGGACATACTTTATACCTTCAAGTGTTAGAGCAAGTGGTATCTTTCTCTTCTATGTTTGAAAGTTTAGAACGTTTAACTTTTCAATTTTTGCCAGCTTCGACACATATATTCTAGAGTTCGTTTTTATGTGTTTAACAATTATAACAATTAGATGGTCTCAAAAAAAAAAATTAATCAAGCTACAAAACACAAATAGCATAAATCTAATTAGCACGATACAAAATATCACAAAAATGAGCTAATAATTACTCATTTTAATATAAAAGCAAACTAGGATAAATTCATAATTTTTCCAAAAATTCCTGCCCTTTATAATTTTCCAAAACACTAGGGGTAAAATAGTAATTTTATCTATTTGTTAACCACAGACAGAACAGTAAAATCGGTGTTCCCCTAATGAGGGGTAAATTCATAATTTTTTCCTTAGTCCGAATTTATAATTTTCTCAAAAGGACAAGAACAAATCTATCTTCTAACACATTGGTAATACTATAATAAATTTAACTGAGAAGGATAGGAAAGTAAATTAATATCCTATTTTTTCATAATTTTCATAAACTGCTAGAAGGCAAAATTGACTTTTTTGCCAAAGTAAGGCAAAATAATCTTTTTACTCAAAGATATCTGGATATTTTGATAATTTTGTCTAGTGGTAGTTTGTAATTTTCAAAAACTAGTCAAGGTAGAACAAACTTTTCGAGAGAGAAGCGAGAGAGGGAGGGCAGTGGTTGCCCGCTTCGCCTCCTAGCCTATGGCCACCCACGGCCTTTTACCGTTGGTTCTGTTGTGGTCTTCCTCTAGGCTCCTCATCGAGGGCTTTTCGGCAACTTTCTCGCTTTTGCAGTTGAGTTCTGGCCTTTTAGCCAAGGGTCTGTTAGCCTTTTTTGTTTTTGTCTTGCGATCGACCTTTGGCCTCCTGGCCAAGGTTCTGTCAACTGCCTTCTTACCTTTGCAGTCGACCTTTGCCCTGTCTTGACTCAGGAAGGGTTTGCCCTCTGCCCTGTCTCGACTTAGGCAGAATGCTCTTCCACTTCCAAGAGTTACAGGATTTTTTTTTATCCCTTTTCTTCCTTCTTTTTTTTGTCACTAATGCGTAACTGTTTATAGGGTTAAAAGCTTGCTCTGATACCAGATGATGGAATTATCCGTTGACTCTCTTGTTAGTTCTACTTATCGTCGACATCTCGAAATCCTTTGTTCTTCTTGCTTAGGTACGCAACAGTAGCAGAAAGTTATAGTATTTTTTTTAGGTTTTCTCTCAATAAGGTTTACTTGAGAGGAAGCTTAGTTTCTCAGTGTTTTCCAATGTTTTTTAATATATTGTTCTTCTCCGTTGCTCTCAATGCCTTCTCCTCTTTCCTCCCAAATGATTATAGATAAGCTCTGAAAACCATTTGACGATTTAGGTCTTTGATAGCCATTACAACCATCCTTACCTGCATCCTTTCCACAAATAACGGTTGGATGGCTAGTCCAACCATTTCTGTGTTGGGGTTGCCGAGAATGGCCATATATTCTTTACACTAACTTCGACCCTAACAATTCTGGTTGCGTTATTTAATCAACTGAAGAACTAGTAGAATCTGTTCGCCCATGGATTTTGATAATCCCCTTGATCATTATCATTGTCTTAGTTCAGATTGCTGTAACCTATCACGTGTTTAATATATTGGCTTTCAAAAAACAAATAAATGAACACTTTCAAGCATGTCCACAGAAGGTAACACTAATTAGATACTTTAATTCCTTTTTCATTAAGTCTTGACAGAGTTAGCAATTATTTCTGCTCGCCTTTCGCATAAAGATAGTAATTCTCGGCTCAATCTTGAGTTCCCATAGAGCTTTCCATTATAGCCTGCATTCAGCATTGTTCAGATCTTCAAGCAAAGTTTTACACGAAGGAATCGAAGTGATGAGTTCGACTTCATAAGGCAAAAGAGTTTTGTCGTAATTCCATATTATAATGTTGATTGTCATTACTCCTAATAATCAAGTGATCCACTGTCTTCGCATCATCGATTCGATGGTCCATGAAGCTGAGTCTCACCCATTTTAGGTATCTAAGGGTCTTCCCATGATAGATATTATTATAAGGTAGGGAGGATGTTTACTCGATCATATTATAAGGTAGGGAGGATGTTTACTCGCATCATCGATTCGATGGTCCATGAAGCTGAGTCTCCTAGTAATTTCATATTCGATGGTTACTCGATCATGTGAAGGATGCCCCATAACCAAGTTTATCTTGCATGACCAATCATTATAGATATTATTATAAGGTAGGGAGGATGTTCGGTACCAAGTTACTAGACCTAGCCGGTTCCTTTTGTTTGAACTGGAACCGAGGAACCTCTTGTTCGGTTACGGTTCCGCCTTTCTCAAAACTTGACCAAAGCCAGTTTGAATTCGAAATTGCTCCTGCCACTAAGCTGCCATCGCTCTAGGGTTCTTGCTTGGTGATTTGAAATTGAAAATAAAAAAATTGATACAGGATCCCGCATCCAATGCCCGATCATCTCCTCAGTGTCAGTGTCATAGTTGAGTATTGCAGAAGCAACCAAGATAGACATTGGTTTGAATAGCTCGCCTCCCCTTGACAGGCTGAGAGAGCATCATATACTCAATCTCTTTTTCATATATATTATAATATGTTGTATATTATATAATGCGATTTATATAATAGTGTTATTTAAAAATAAAATTTAGAAAACGAGCACTGATTGGCAGTCGCTCCTCCCTCGTCAGTCATGTGTATCAGTTGTCAGTGTTGTATAATATATTATATATTATGTTATGTTATATGTTAATATATTGGATATAATAGATGATGGTTCTAAACAGTGATTGGTCTACCCAGAACCGGCCATGTCTATGAATTACTATTATCTTTTTTTCTCTACCACCAATTTACAGTAAGGCTTTTGACTTCTTATAATGTAGAAGTGATTTAGCTACAAAAGGGATCTTTTAAGGGCTTGTTTCTTTTCATTTTGTATAGAATCTACATCATTAATTATTTTTTCTTTTCGAACCATCAACTTCTCTTTATATTGCTTTCTTTTTCCACTATTCAAAGTGCGGGATAATCCCAAGGAGTTAGATTTTCTTTACCAATAGAGCCTCCCTTCACCACCTCCACTGAGATGATGTAAATATAAAACTAAAATCTTCGTCCTTTGAAGCAACCACCAACCTTGTTTTATCAACTAAATTCTTCGGCCTTTGAGTTATGCCTCTAGGTATATTAGGGCTGAACATAATAGATGATTTCTCTAACTTAATTTTTTGTATTGTCACACTTGTAGGTACTAATTATTGTAAGAATGCTTTCCAACTCAACTCTATTTGCTCTAGCAAAATAAGGCTATCATTTGCAAAGAAAATATGCAAAAGATTGGGTGCTCCTATGCAAATATTAAAACCTTACAAACTTTTATTTTGAAGAGCTTGAGAAATAAGGGAAGAGTGAAATTCGGTGCATAATACAAAGAGGTAGAGATAAGTAGTCACCTTATCTTAATTCTCTACTCAGAGTGAAAGGATTCGTCGAAACACTACTGATTAGAAGGTAATAAAAGACCAAAAAATACACACTTTGTTATTATATCAATCCAAGCAATGACAGATCTAGAAACTCTTTTACGGTTGGTCAAATAGAAACTCTTTTCTGGGTGAGTGAACACTCGTGACTGAGGAAGATACATATGAAATTGAGTAGGAAAATATTGTTTGAAATATGTATGCGAGTTAAATTTCATTATATACCATGTTAGGGGTTCAACATCTCTGATACACAATAAGGTTTATTTTTAAAAGGCAAAAAATTTTAGTAGTTCACTATTTTTGAAGACTTGATGGCCTAAATGATCATATAAATATCATTAAAGTCAACCTCAATGCATGAATCAATGAAAAGTTCATTGTTTTTAATTTTATGTTTGAAATGTTAGCTGCTATGGTTTTAAAGGCCCTATATTTGTTAGGACCTCATCAGGAATCTGATTATTCGTTCATTCATATTTTATTTTCAATAGGAAAGGTTAGCGGCTATGGTTTTATTAATGTTAGCTGCTATGTTTGAACCTCATTATGAATATGATTATAAGTCCATTAAGATTTTAATTCGTCTTGGATAAATGAGCTACCATGGTTTTAAAGTCCACAAATCTATCTAAACCTCTTCATTAATTTGATTATAGGTTAATTAAGATTTTATTTCCTGTTGCAAATGATAGATACCATGGTTTTAAAGGCACCAAATCCATCTGAACCTCACCATTAATTTCATTGTAGGTTCATTCGGAATTTATTTCCTCTTGTAAAGGTTAGATAGCATGGTTTTAAAGGGTACATATCTATTTCAACCTCATCTTTTCCAAGGCATCTAATTCCTCAATCATAATACCAATCCAAACTTGGGATGTTTGAGGTTCTTTAAAGGTCTTATAGACCTTAATGATTGAAATGGTAGTCAATTGTGATTTATACAACAACAACAACAACTAAGCCTTTTCTCATACTAAACAGGGTCGGGTACATGGATTTTTTGTTTCCATAGGTCCCTATCGTATGCCATGTTAGCAGTTAACTCACAATAAGCTAGATGATTCTTTATTGTTTCTTTCCAACACTTTTGTGATCGTCCTCTAGCTCTTTTAATACTTTCCAAATTTAGCTTTTCATACCTTCTTATAGGTTCTTCTTTCTTTATGTCTAGACCATCTTAAACTATATTCACTCATTTTATCCTCTATTGGTGTCACTCCTAATTTGTTTTTAATAACCTCATTATGTATATGGTCTTTTCTTGTATGACCACTCATTCATCTCAACATCTTCATTTCTTTCACAGACATCTTTTGTACATGTTGATGATTAACTGCCCAACACTCAGAACCATAAAATATGGCAAGCCTAATTGCTGCTCTATAATATTTACCTTTTAACTTTAATGATATCTTCTTATCATAAAGAATACCTGATGCTCCTCTCCATTTTAACCAACCAGCATTAATTCTATGCGTAACATCTCCATCAATTCTTCCATCACTCTGAAAAATTGAACCTAGGTATTTAAAACTTTCCTTTGGGGATGCAATGTGTGCAATTTTAATTTCTATGTCCTCTGAGGTAACCAAATGATCAAACTTACATTACATATATTCTGTCTTTGTTCTACTAAGTCAGAGGTCTATGCTTTCTAATGTTTCTCTCCATAGTTCCAATTTTCTATTAACTTTTTTCTTAGACTTCTCCACTAATACAATGTCATATGCAAATGACATACACTAAGGTACTTCATCTTGAATATGTTTTGTTAACTCAACAATCACCATTATAAATAAGTATGGACTTAAAATTGATCCTTGATGCAACCCAATATTAACTTCAAAGAAGTCTGTCATTCCTTCACGAGTCCTCACACATATTTTTGCACCATCATACATGTCTCTTATAAGGTTAATGTATATCAATGGGATACCTCTTTTTTCTAAAGTTCTGCAAAGAACCTCCATACTAGATCTATGTGATCTATGTTGTGATGAAAACGTTTTATAGGAGAAATTTATTAGGAGGTCGAGACTCCCTACTAGATCTACTTAGAAAAGGTTTGACAGTTTCCAGATTTTGCTTAATGCACTGTCTTTCAAAAAGAGTCATAGTGTTCCTTGAATGCAATGGCTCATTATCATATTGATTGTCTATGTTCTCTTCTTGATCAATGTCTTCATTATTGTCAAGAACATCTATCAAGAAGTAATATCTATAGTCATCAACAATTAGAAACATTATTTTGAAAGAAATATTCCTTTTCAAAAAATTTGGACATCTTTAAACACATAAAGCTTATCAATTTTTGGATCATATTACTTATATCCCTTTTTCTCAATGTCATATCTCATGAAAATACATTCAATGGTACGAGGAGAGAGTTTATTTTCTGTGTTAGTGAAAACAAAGTATTTGCATGCAAAAACTTTTAAATAAAAGTAGTTGGAAACAATTTTAAATAGCTTATCAACATGTAAAGCATTTTGTAATACATAAGATGATATTTTATCATCAGATAAATTGAAGTCACGATAGCTTTTGCCCAAAGATTTTTAAGAACTCCATAAGACACTAACAGGGTCCTAGTGATTTCCACTATATATCAATATTTGCATTCGGCAACACCATTTTGTTGTAAGGGTTTTTGTACAAGAAGTTTAATGAGAATTTTATTATCTTCAAGATGATTTTTAAACTCTTCATAGACAAATTTACCCTCGAGCTAAACTTGAAAATTATAATATTAGAATCCATTTTATTATTAATAAGATTGTGAAAAATAACAAAGCTTTTAAAAACATTTGACTTGGTTTTTAATAGATACACCCACATATACCTAATAAAGTCATCAATAAAGATGACATAGTAAGAAACTCCTCCTTTCAACATGATCGACACAAATCCCAAACATTAAAGTGCACTATTTCAAAAGGTTTATTGGTAGTGTATGCCTTTTTAAGAAATGAAAGATGTTTAGTTTTATCAATGGTACAATCTTTGCAAAAGAAATTTTTAATATTTTTGTAAAACAAATTGGGAGCAGTACCAATAGAGGATAAAATGAGGAAAAATCATTTAAGATGGTTTGGATATATAAAAAGACGATCAAAGGATTGCAGTAAGAAGATATAAAAAATTAGATTGTGAAAATATTAGAAGAGGAAAAGGACAATCATAAAAGTGTTGAAAAAAATTAATAAAGAATGATGTAGTTTATGTTGAGTTAACTGCTAGCATGACACATGATAAAGCTATGTGGAAATAATTAATTCATGCAGCCAACCCCATCTAGTATGGAAAAAGGTTTTGTTGTTGTTGTTTGATTTCAATGAAAGAACATTCATAAACTTTTGAACATTTAAATGACTAAGTCTTTTGTCATAAGAGTATATCATTTAACAAAACATTGGAATGTTCAAAATTACAATGCTCAAAATTTTGAGTGTGTAGATAATCCATCTAATAGATACCTCCTTCTCCATAGCCACATCAAATTACCTTCGTCAAGAAGCGATCTTGTATAGCAGAACCCTTAGATGAGAAGGTAACGACACACTCATTATCCAAAATTTGAGACACATAAAATAAGTTCAAATTTAGTTTCAAAACCAAACTTACTTTGAAATAGATAAATCTTTATTTTGAAAATAATTCATTTTATCAACTTTTAATTTTTTTATCAGTAATAAAGACATATGTGTCAAAAGAGTTTTTTGTGTTTAAAAGTTTTTCATTGCAAGTTATGTGAAAAGAGGCCCTGAAGTCAAGTTGCCATGGATTTATACCTTGTGCTTCTAAGAAATTGATAGACAAAATCTTTATTTTGTTCGTATTGCGTGTACATTTCCTCTTATAGTCATGAAGTTGGTTTCAAATATTTGAAAATGTATTATAATACTTATTTATTCCTTTATCTCCTTGTCTAAGGGATGAAAGCTTATTTTGAAGGGTCATTATATGAGCTACTTCACTTTAAATATAGTTTTTTTTTAAGTAATCCCATGCATCTTTTGCATTTATAAAGTCTAACAAGGGATCACATGTGCGGTCACTCATGTTGTTCATAAAAACTTATAAAATTGTTAGAAGACTATCGTTATATTCTTCTTTTTGTTACAAAGTGGTGCTTGTAGATGACTTCACTTTAGTTTCACTTATATAGCCCCATAGTTTTTTGAAATATATGTAATTTTTCATCGATTGAGCCATGTTTTGTAGTTTGAACTATTCAAACATAATTAAATCTCTCTTTTTCATCAAGAACCTCAAAACAAATTTTTTAACTTAATTGAAGCATCATAGAACAAAGAAGAGGCTTACTTGAATCGGTGAGAAAATAGTCCACAAGTGAACCGAGTCTCTTCTGTTCTTTGAGAAAGTTCTCTCACGTAACACACTTCCCAATATAGTCCCAAATACTATTAGTGATCTGATACCATGTAAGTAAACAATACTTTTAGTTCTTTACCAAATGACTGCCACAGTCCACCACTTGCATTGATAAGAAAAGAACCACCTATGTAACTATAAACAACTTCAAATAGGATATAAATCACAGTAAAATAACTCTCAACTCAATAAACTTTGAATGCAATCTCATTTAGGCTTAGTTAATATTATGTACAAGAAAGAGTATTTATAAAAAAGAGCCACAAGAATTAAGAGAAGGCAAACATTGGGAAGCATCAAGGCTCCTAGCCATTGGGACCTTTTGTTGTTGGCCCCCTTCATATAAATTTTTAACAAAGACAGCTTATCTTCCTTCTTTGTAAAAATAGAACATTTGTATCCCAAAACTTTTAAACAAGAATAGTTATGGACAACTTTAATTTTTTTTTAACAGGTGAAATATTTTGTAACATAGAAGGCATTTTGTTTATCAAATAAATGGATATCATAATGCCTTCAACCCAAAAATTTTTGGAAATTCACTAGACACTAATAATGTCATGGTGGTTTTCACTTTATGCTGATATTAATGTTTAATAACACCATTTTGTTGATGAGTATTTGTACAAGATATTTGATGCAAGATACCATTATTTATAAGATAATTCTTAAACTCATTTGAAATAAATTCCCCTAGAATTAGATATGAAATATTAGAATCGAACTTGTTCTTAACAAGATTACGAAAGTTAATAATGTTCTTAAAAACATCATATTTGGCTTTCAACATATATACTCATGTATATATGGTAAAGCCATTAACAAGAATTACATGATACATGATTCTTCTCTTTCACATGCATGGTGCGGGACCCCAAACATGAGAGTACACTATTTCAAAAGATTTGCTTGTTATGTATTCTAGTAGGAAAATATAGATGTTTCATTTTTCTATAATCTTTGCAAAAGAATTTTTCTACATTTTCATTCTAAGAGAACATTGATACAAATTTTGGACCTTCAAATATTCCAGCCTTTTATGCCATAAGAATACATCGTTTGACAATATATTATACTCATAAAAAATTTAGTACAAATAATTCATCATGTAAAGGTCACTTTTCTGTAGCCACATTCAATCACACCCTCTTTAAGAGACGATCTTATACAATACAATCTTAAGATAAGAAGGTAACAACACACTTATTGTCCAAAATTTACGAAAGAGAAAGTAAATTCAAGTACTAAATGAACATTTGAAATAAAAAAGTTTTTGTTTTAAAGATGACCCATTTTATCAACTCTTAGTTTTATTCCATCAACGGTAAAAACACATGAATCAAAAGGTTTTCTTATGCATGTGATTAAAAGGTTTTCATTGCATGTCATGTGTAAGGAAGTCCTGAAATCAAGTAATCACATATTCATACCTTGAGTATTGTGAGAGGTGGTAGAGCATATTGTGCCAATAGATATTTTCTTTTTCAATTGAACTTCAAGTTGATTCACTTTTTCTTAAAGTGAAAGGAAAGTGGAGGTTTGTTCTAGCTCTTCAAAGGCTATTCTTTTCTTTAATTTCAAATATCTAAGCTTGATATGTCTCACCTCTTTACAATGGCGACAAATCACTCCTTTCTTGGTTTCATTTTCTTCTAACTTAAAGTGAGGAAGTGATAAGATTTTTATATTAGGACCCGATCTAGATGTAGCTAATGCTAAGTTCTTTTGAAGCCTAGCTTTATTAGACTTTGTTTCTACCATTAGAAGATTGGCCAACACTTCTTTCTTTGGTAGAGGATGACTTTCGGTTCATGAGAGAAGATTGTACTCCTTCAAATTTTTCTCTTAAACTTCTTAAGAATTGATAGGCAAAATCTTCATTTTGTTCACATTGTTTTGCATCAAGACAATATTGAGTTAACTACTAGTATGATACTTGATAGGGCTTTGTGGAAACAAAGAATCCATATAGCCAACTCGACCTAGTATAGGAAAAGGATTAGTTGTTATGTCTTGCATCAAGACAATGTGTATTTCTTTTCATAACCACAAAGTTGGTTTCAAACATTTGAAAATTCATTAAAAAATTCATTTATCCCTTTATCACCTTGTTTAAGGAACGATATCTTATCTCAATATGCAAAAGCAAAAAATCAAACTTGATGAAAGATCCTTAAGTGAAAAACTATGCTTACTTGAATAGATGTACATGCAACACACTAGAAAGCCAAGTACCTTTTGTTATTGAGAATGATTTCTACTATTTGATATGTACTCCAAGATGGTACCACTGTGGCCCAAAATGCAATCAATGCTTTGATACCATATAACAAAACAACACTTTCAATACTTCAATGGTGGTTGCCACAATTCACCATTGACATTCACAAGGAATCAATGACCAATATGACTATCAATTGCTTAAAATAAAGCGCAAATCAATGAATAATAGTGCTCAACTGAATGTCAAGTAAGAACAAATATGTTTAATACGCTACAAGGCACACAAATTATGTATAATGCAAGGGAATATTTATAGGAGAGGATGTCCCACAGGACTCCTTCCAAACGACTAGATTTCTAGTTGTTGGAGGGCTTCCAACGCCTAGAAATCTAGCTATCGGAGCAAGGCCTTGGGCCTTGGGTTTGTGGTCTTATGATCAAGGTGAGAGGGATTATGGCAAGGGAACATAATTACAAAAATAAAAATAAAGGAGTATTACATTCCTTATAACAACTTAGCATATAGTTTTAGGTACAACATTAGAGTGAGATATATCAATGCACCATCAAATAAGTATATGAGCATAAGTTGAAGCCAGTGTGATAAGCAATGACCATGTAATGATATAAATCTGCAACAACAACAACAACCTGATGGGGAGGGAGAGAAACATAGTATATAATGATGTAAAACTAAGTGAGAAAAATAGCAATAAAAACATCAAAAAAAGGGAAAGAGGAATCCATGTAGATGAACAAAAAGAATTAAAGGATAACATAAGAAGAAGAAGGGAATCTGTGTAAAAAAGGGTAGTAAGGAAGAATAAGAAAATCTATTCTTAGTTACAAGTTCGAAATAAAAGATATATGTTGCTAGGGTCCAGCTGGGTCAGTCCTAGTCGGTTAGGGGGCTGGGACAGGCCACCCGCACGAAGGCTATGGAGGGAACGATTATAGTAATCGTCCCTTGAGTGGAGGGGCAGTTACAGGAGCCAGCATCAGGTGCCTTGTAGGGGCGGGTGCTAGGGAACTGCCGTCAGGTGTCCTGTAGGGGTGGGTGCTAGGGAATTGCAGCCAGGTGCCCTGCAAGTTGGGTGCGGTTACAACTGCCGCTAGGTGTCTTGGGGGTTGCAGTTACAACCGCCCTAGGCCAGCCTTAACCCTTGTTTAAATGGTGTGGTTCCTGCATGAAGAAGGGGGGCTGAACAAGAGAGAATTCGTGGGGAGTCAGAGAGGAGCTGGAGAGAGTGGAGGGACGTTGGAGAGTGGAGTCTTGCGGTCAGAGGTGAAGTCGAAAGCCTGTCTCCTAGGTGCAACTGAGGGCCTTGACGCCAAGAGCCATCCCAACCAGGTACAACCGTCCATTGTAGCAGGGCGCCGCCGTCAGCATGGTGTCGTTATCCATTACAGCAGGGTGCTGTTCAGTGAAGGAGGTTGTAGCCGAGTCCCTTGTGCAATAGTCTGGTACTAGGCGACTGTCACAGCAGGTGTCATCCGGGTGTTGTCTTCCACAGGTGCAACAGTGTGTCTGCCATCCTAGCATCAGCAGCAATGCTGTCCTCCCTGGTGCTAGCCGAGTAGCACTCCTAGTGCAGTGTGCAGCAGGAGCAACCGTGTGCCACCATCAGTTGAAGTTGATTGCAGTGCAGTAGCCTGGTGCAGTCGGGTACTGCCATAGCAGGTGTTGTCACGCACCATCCCAACCCAGTGTAGCTAGACACCATTCACGATAGGTGTAGTCAAGCCTATAGAAGACAACCGGATCATTGTAAGGGTCGTGCCGCAGGAGGTGGGCGCCCAACACCAGCTCAAGACCGATAGGGAGGTTTTCTTCGGGAATAGATCGGAGACATGTACCAACATCGGAAGTCATTCGTTGGAGCTTGAGGGTCCGAATAGAACCTTGAGCTTTGTGAAAGTACAAATGGTCCGACATACCATTCGAGCTTTGGTAGACTCAGGGGCAAGTCATTCGTTGATTACGCCAAAAGTTGCCAAGACGATGGGGTTGAAGGTGTCACCATCCACGACCAGACTAAAGCTTGTAAATGCCACCGTGAGTTCCATAGATGGAGTGGTATGAAGGTGCAAGTTGAGAGTTATACCATGGGAGGGTGTGATGGACATAGCAGTAGCAGCTATAGATGAATACCCGATGATACTGGGGTGTGATTTTATGATAGCTGCCAAGGTGATGATAGTGTCACACTTTCGAGGCTTGATCATTGTACACAAAGGTCAGTCAGGGTTCGTGCCTTGTGTGGATCCAAAGAAGGCACCTGTGACTTTGACATGCGTTGCCTTATACCTCATGAATGAGAGGCCGGTGGTAGGGCCAGGATTCATTAGTGGCGGGGGGTCGTCCCGTAGGGGTAGGGTCGGGCGCCAAGTTAGGGCACATTGAGGCAGGAGCACCAAAAAAACCTCGTGGGAAGGGAGGTTTTTCGTAGGTGGGCGACAGTAGGAGGGCGCCAACGCTAGCACCTACGCACCATGATAGGGGGCCAGTGCTAGGGCCGCATCGTAGGGGGCGGGTGGCCAGTGCCAATTCAGGGTCGTGCCGTAGGAGGTGGGCGCCCAGCACCAGACCGGGACCGACAGGGAGGTTTTCTCTAAGAATAGATCAGAGATATGTACTAGTATCGAGAGTCGAGAAAAGACGAGGATCAAATGGCTAGAGATGTAAGCAATGATTAGTTGGGGGAGTGCCTTGGGCAAGGCACACGCTCATGAAACCTCGAGGGTGAGGTTCAGCTTGGCCGTGGGAGAGTTGTCATAGGCAAGATTCTCGTGGCACGTGCAGTCACACGTGCCCATCCTCATCCTTCATCTATTGGCTTCAGAAGGCACGCATGCCAGGCGACGTATGGGCGTAGGCACACACAAACCTCTCTTGTACATATGTGTCGAGTCGGTTCTTTTGTAAAGCCCAAGAGTGTCTCATGAGATTCGGCTGAGTTGGGTCAAGTCATAGCTAGGCTTAGTGGGTTAGGTCTAGTTGGGTCTAAACTTGGGTTTGGATCGGGTTTGGATCCTTATAAATCTGGGTCGTGATTATGGCCCCCTATTTAAAGGACAGGTACCATAATCGTTCCCTCCACAGCCTTTGGTGTAGGTGGCCTATCCCAGCCCCCTAATCGACTAGGACTGACCCATCTGGACTAGGTGCCCTGTAGGGGGGTGCAGTTACAGGAACTGCCCCCATGTGTCCTATAGGGGGGTGCAGTTACAAGAACTGTTGCCAAGTGTCCTGCAGGGGCGGGTGTTAGGGAACTGTCTCCAGGTGCCCTATAAGGGGGCTGTAGTTACAACCGCCCCAGGCTAGCTTTAACCCCTGTTTAAAAGGTGTGGTTTCAACATGACAAAGGGGGGGCTGAACAAGAGGAAATCCATGGGGAGTTTGAGAGAAGCTGGAGAGAGTAGAGGGACGCTGGAGAGTGGGGTCTTGCGGACAGAGGTGAAGTCGGGCGCCTATCTCTTAAGTGCAGCCGAGGGCCTTGACACCAAGAACCACCTCATCCAGGTACAATCATCCATTGCAGTAGGGTATCGCCGTCAGCAGGGTGCCATCGTCCGTTGGAGTAAGGTACTGCCGTCAGCATGGTGTCGCTGTCCGTTGCAGTAGGGTGTTGTCATTCAGTGAAAGAGGTTGTAGCCGAGTCCCCTGTGCAATAGTCGGGTGCTAGGCGACTGCCACAACAGGTGCCATCTTACACAGGTGTAGCAGAGTGTCTGCCCTCCTATCGTCATCAACAGTGTTGTCCTCCCTGGTGCTAGCTGAGTAGCACCCCTAGTGCAGTGTGCAAGAGGAGCAACCGTGTGCCACCATCAGTTGAAGTCGATTGCAGTGCAGTAGCTTGGTGCAACTGGGTACTACCACAGCAGGTGCAGTCACGCACCATCCCAGCCTAGTGTAGCCAGACACCGTTCACGACAGGTGCAATCAAGCCTGCAGAAGACAACCGGATCGTTGTAAGGGTGCGTGTGTGGGTAAACCTCCCTTATCTCTCTAGTTAGGTGAGACGTGGTCTCTACTCGGTTTTAGTGGGGAACCCTAACTAATTAGGAAACCCCAGTTGTAAAGAAACGTTGTGCAAGACAGTGTGTTAAGTTCCTTTTGAGTTGTGTGTGTTAAGAGCAAGAGTGAAGTAGGGGCTGAGAGGATCACGAGTAATTCTAGCCATCACGGGCCGACGAAAGTTGTCTCAAATTTTGGTTTAAAAATTTGACCCGTGACAGTTAAAGTTTTTGAAGTTCGAAATAAAAGATATGAGAAATGCATTATACATTTTAGGTACAAAAACTACTCAAGACAAAAGATCTAGATTATTGGGTCAAAGCCAAGAGAGATATATTGTCTATATCCTCAAGAAATTTAGAATAGATGATTGTAATCCTTCAAGTATACCTATTTCTAAAGTGGTCAAATTAAGTAAAACTGATTGTCCAAGTGATCAACAAAAAAGTCAAATATTTCTTGTACACAAGTTGTTGGCAGCTTGATATATGATATATTATATAAGACCTAATGTCAACTTTATTGTTGGTCTTATGAGTAGATATCAAAATAATTTTGTTTGACAACATTAAGTTGTCATAAAAAGAATTTTAAGATATCTTAATAAATAAGTGTCTTAAAATTATATTTTCAAGTAGGTGAATTAAAAATGTAAGATATTTATATCATCACTTTGCTAGGAGAAAAGATGATAATAAATTAAACTTAGCTAGGAGAAAAGATGATAATAAATTAAACTTAGAACAAATTTTCTTATTTAGAGGTGTTGTTGCTTCTTAGGCATTAAAGAAACAAGGTTCACAAGAAGTTGAATATGTTGCTTGTAGTATGCTTGTAAGTAGTACCTTTTAAATAAACTACTTCATATATGATTTGAAGCTTGATATAGCTAACAATTTATTGTGACAATAATGCAACTATTAGTTGAAGCTAATAGCTCCACGAATAAGAATATAATGGTAAAATACATTATATTGGTGATATGCCTAAAATAAATGTAATATTTCTCTTATTTGTCTACTAAATTTTATCTTATCCCTTGAGTAAAGACATTTATTTTAAAGATCCCTTTACTAAACATGTTAGACACATAGGTTTGAGGTATGCCTAAAGTCTTAATGTATAAGCACATACACTAGTTGTTATATAGAAAAAATGTATTGATTATGAAAAACGCACAATAGGTATAGTATCTATAATATTGCGTTCTTGTGTAAATGAGAATTTGGTAGTGATAGGAAACCAATGTATCATTATATGGCATGAGGAATTGGTAGTAATAAGAAACCAATGTATCATTATATGGTTTGTAAAACCAAGTGAGAGATGCAAGTTATTAATGGTCATATTCGGCCTCCATTAGCACTCTTACGAAATCAAGAAAGATGGAGTCCTTCTTGATATGGAGAATGTAGTTTTTTATTTAAATATAGACCAATTTACAACAGCTTTACTTTACCAGATATGAAGGAAAAAACGAAGCCGTTACACCCAAAAAAGAAAAAAGAAAACCCACAAGTTACCAAAGGGATATATATATACGAGATCTCTCGTATAAACCGAAATGCAAAAAAAAAAATCTCCCCTAACCTTCCTTCTGGATGAAACCGTATTCCACATGCTTCTTCTTCGCCCCTTGGAGTTTTCTCTCAAGCTCCCGCATCCCTCGGCCGTCAGCAGAGCTCTTCAGATAAGTGGTCACCGTTTCTTAATCCTGTACTTAGTGAAAGGAGTCCTCGGAGCACTACTGAGGAGAAGGAAATAAGAGACCGAAAATATATACTTCATTATTCTATCCATTCAGGTTTCATCGCCTTTTCTTTCCTCTTGTTGTGCATCATCAAAAAAAAAAAAAATACTCTCTCTCTCTCACACAAGATGGTAGCTGGAAACGAAGCCATCACCAGGCTTTCACTGCACAAGCTTCATCCGAGACACGTAATATTGTTTGGAATATGCATGCGAGTTACAGATTTTTGAAAGCTTATGACCGAGGAAGATATAGATGAAATTGAGCAAGAAAATATTGTTTGAAATATGCACGTGAGTTAAATTTCATTATATATCAAGTTAGGAGTCCAACATTTCTGACACACCACACGGTTTATTTTAAAAAGTTTCAGTAGTTCACTATTTTTGAAGATTAGAACGCCTAAACGATTACATGAACATCACGAAAGTCAACTTCAATGCATGAATCAACGAAAGGATCATGCTTTTTATGAGAATATAATTGATTGATTTGGCTTTTCTCTCATGTAGATCATGTTGACTTTGATGATGATCCATCTGCCATAATAGTAAAGAATTGTGATCCGAGCAATCAAAGCATAAAGTACCTGAATAAAGGCGTCATTGATGATAGTTCTCCGACTATGATTGCATAATCCCCTGTCGAGCTGTTCCTATACCCTCTGATAGTCATGGCCGGTTGGGAACCGATCCGGCGGTTTGAACCAGATCTGCACCGTTACCATAATCAGCAGTGACCGGAACCGGTCTTGAAACCGGTTATGGTCTAGAACCCCATTGTAGTTATGGTTCATGGTATCTGGAAACCAGTCCGAAAGAAGAATTGTCGAACAGACACTAACTGAATATTATATATATTTTTTCTAATACCTATTATCACAATTTGATCGGTAGCTCAATGACAGGATACTCCTTATTATTGTTGTAACTGGTGGAGAGTTTGATTCTTAGAGGACCCATTTCTCTATCTTGTTTTTAAATTTTTTTGAAACGGTTTCCATATGGTTTTAGAACTGAAACCAAAAGCCACCGGATGGTTTGGTTTCGGGTTTCAGGAACCAGAACCGGGGATTGCTGTTTACCCGAAACCAGACATGTCTACTCTCTCGTACTCTCTCATTGTGGGGCCTATTCCAGTAAACCGACTATGTGCAATTCTGCAAGACGAGACAGAATATATTTGGTGACAAAACCTCTTACAATCTACTCAGGTTTAATGGTGCGCACCCTTCTTTTCTTCCCCATTCCTAATCTCATTAAAGTCCCCAATTTCCGAAATTTGACGTTCAGTTATTCAGTTATCCGACTTGACTTGAAATTTTGTGTCAAATTTTGGTGTCATTATGTTGATAATGGTAGTTGCAATGAATAACCGGTTAATGAAAATAATGAGCATCTCTAAACGAGCGTGTCAACGTTTCTCACACAAGATGGACCGTGGTTGATATAATCTAAATCATCAAAATGATTAAGCTTTCTCCTAAAATTTTGGTTATTCCGTTCGTTCTGTTTTGGATATATGAAAACCGAAACCGAGCCAAAAATCGAATTATCTAAAAAAACCATGAACCGACACAGAACCAATTTTTAATAGAACTGAATCGAATAAAAAACTTTTCCATCCAGTTAAATGCTCAGCCCTATTTTAATTAACAGTGTCCTCAATCGAACATACTTCCATTGGTTTGAGTCTCATGAACCGAGTTTGGTGTTAGTAAATCTAGCCCATCGTCTCGTCGACGTGATGTAGATGGGCCTTATAAGATATTAAAGTAGTTTGCCTTATCAACGCCTTCCATTGGTTTCTCTTTACAGTTGTTGAGTTGGAGTTTCCTTCTTAGTTGTTTCAATACGGTTGGCCTGTTGGTGCCGATCTCTGTCAGTGCATTACTTATTTTTAAATGGCTGTTGTGATTCATAGTTGGTCCTTTCTCTTCTTGGCACCAAGGTCTGTGTGTATGCTGTTCTTTTCTCTTTTTTTTTTCTTAGATGGGGGATTGTTGCCAAGCTAGTGGCCTTCCTTTGGTTTTTCTTTACTACGAGGAGTGGCCTAAGCGATACAATCTCTTTCTTCTGCTTTCCTCCTTTTTTTGAGGAATGATTGGTATAACTATGTTTTTTTGGTGCTTTTCGTCGAATGGAGTTGTTATCTTGGGATTCCAGTTCACGACGTTGTTTTCAATGTTGTTTGTGCAATCTAATTGGACGCACATTAGCATTTTTGTTAATTTTGGGACCATTTTTTATGTTATGAGCAAGATTTGATTTCAATTTCATCCTGTTCTTATTTTTCTTCCCCTACTTCGTCTCCATCTATATTTTTCGCTTAGTGTGCTTTTGACTTGGAGTAAATCGAGGGAAAGATATTAAAGCACATTCCCACCCAAAGTCGCGTGTTTGTATTTCCTTTTCACTTGTTCAACTTATCCGTCTAGATCTTCCATCCCTTCTGATTTTGAATCAGAATTCCTTTTGGATAAGAAAAATGGCAACCATGCCTGTAGCCTTGATCCCGAGAATCGGAGACATGAAAGGATGAAGGTGTGGCTTCGGATAGGGGTGGATTGTTGAAAAGTCTTAGGTAAAAACATCTGTCGTTGTTACCACTTTCAGAACCGGATTCTATTTCTGTAGCCCGAGGCACCTTGATTTTTGTGTCGGGCCGTTCGAGTTGGGCCCATGTCACATCTTGCCATAACTTCCAAGAAAGATGGTCGTATGGATTTGTACTGGTGGATCACAGAGGGGTCTTTGGCATGAAAGGATCTCTCATTGTTAAGTCAGTTCTCGAGGATTTATCCACAGAAACGTTTAACGAGTTCTTCAAGCTCGAGCCTGAAGCGAATTGCCGTCAGCTTGTTCATTGTAGCAAGTTACGGAGCGTGCCTAGCCCAAACGAGCTTAAATTGGGAGATATGGAAGATGAAGAAGCTTATTAAGGTCCTGGAGTATGCTCGAGGCAACAGAACTAGCATGATTTCTTTGATCATGCCACTACGAGTTCAAATTTCTCGGCTTACTAAGATGTTGGGGGATGAGTTTGGAACTGCATCAAATATCAAGAGTAGAGTTAATAAGCAGTCTGTTGGGCGCTATTACATCTGCTCACGAGAGGTTGAAACTTTATAACATGGTTCCACCAAACGGGTTGGTGCTGCACACAGGAACGATTGTAACTGAAGATGGAAAAGAAAAGAAGGTTGCTATAAAGTGTTGTTTGATGCGTATTATCATTTTGGTTCATGATACGATATGTATCGTATCGTAATTTAATATTAAAAAGATTGTAAAAATTCAAAAAAATATGAAAAAATAGAAAAAATCTAATAATTGAAAAGAATTCATATAATGCAAAAATTTAATACATATTCATCATTTAACAATTGAAAAGAATTATATATTTTGAAGCAAAAAATGAAATACATTTACACATTGTAATAAGGATCATCAACTAAATAATCTTCATCTTCTCCTTACTAAAATACATAATGCAAAGGCATAGTTGTAGATAAATTTGGTGATATCTTGGCAACACTCAATTGCTACCTTTACCTCATCATCTCACCAATATTCTCAAAGATGAGATCTAAACAATAAGCTGCATATGATGTCCAATATAAAGTCCCATAAGTATTTGTTAACTCATTCCCCGTTGCTTTATAGTTAACTCCATTATCTGTAATGAATTAGAGTACATTCTCTAACCCAACTTTGGATATCACCTTATCAAACTCTTGCCTTTCCTCTGACATGTTTAGAGATCTCAAAAACATAAGTCATTTAGAATAATAAAGAAGAAAGTTTAATAAAGTCATTCCTCGCTTATTTATCTATTTGTTTGTCATGATAGTACATCATATCTCCTTACATAACTCTCTCAAAGTTGAACAATATTCTTGCACTTCAAAGACAGTCTTATCTAATAGATTTTCTCTCAACTTTTGATAAGAGAGTATCTTATACCCTTTACCAATATTAGCAATTGCATTTGTCATTGCTTGAAAATGAAAATTATTATTGCATTAAATGAAATGCATGCATTATAAAACTATTTGCCCACTGCAAGGTCTTTCTGCTCATGCAGTTGTTTTGAAGTCATAGCAGCACGAATTCTAGGTTGAGCAGTGGTAGGAGGAGAAAATAATTGTATGGTAGAAGAAACTCTTTATTTACTCCTTCCTCTTCTACCACTTCCACTTGCAAAATCTTCAACAACCCTATTTTTCCTACTTGATGGTCAACAACTACTACTATCAAATTATGTTCTACCATCAGAAGGAATACTATCACCCAATTTAATAGCATCATCATCCTCTTCCTCAAGCATCTGTAAATCATCATTTTGTTGTCTCTTCCCACGTATGCTTTCAATCATCTATAGACAATTATTTAATGACTTTTGACAATTTTCTAACTCTACCCATGCAATGAGCAATTTCTTTCTTAGTCATTGCTAGGTAATGTTTCAATCGTGAAATTCCACCAATATCCACATTCTCACAAAACAAACATTTTATCTTTAATCTATTTCCCTCAACTATTGTACCCCACTGTCATGCTAGATCATTAGATCGAGATTGAGAGTCCCTAACATCCCTTCTTGTCATCTCAATTGAACACTTCAATCCAATAAAAAACTTGAAATAAAACACTTCATAAATCTTCAATCTTCACAAAACACTTAAATAGAGTGACTCCCACTTCATGAATGCAATAAAAGTCATATCCATGCACTTAATAACTTCATATTTTGTCATTTATAAAACAAAAACGCAAATAACACCAAAACACAACAAATACAAAGAAAAATTTTGAAAAACGCAAAAAAATATACCACAATCCATGTTAGGAGCCTTACAGAGACGCCTATAACATTTATTTTTTAGAACGTTTAACACCAAAGAAGGGGAGATCCACTGGAGGAAGCGTCGGACATAAGCCATAAACTCACGTTTTTATGAGTTTCGCCATATCACTCATATCATACGATACAGGTGATGCGTGCCTGTATCGCATGATTCGATACGATACATTGGCGATTACGATACTATATCCCGTATGATCATTATGATCCATATCGATACGATGTGATCCAAATAACACTGGTTACTATTGATTTTGAGCCTTTCAAGCCCATTAATGCTTCTCTTTATCTATGTGATAACAAGTTCCACACCTAAGCTCTTAATGAACTCTTGGAGTGTTACGATAAGTTTGGTTTCATGGTTATGGATGGTAATGGCACCCTTTTGGGACTTTAAGTGGAAATACTCGTTAGGTGCTTCATAAATTTACTGTTGATCTACCAAAGAAACATGGTAGAGGAGGGCAGTCAGCTTCGCTGTTTTTGCTCGCCTTTCACATGGAAAAAGCGGCACAATTATGTTAGGAAGACTGCAGAACTTGCTACTCAGTTTTTCATCAATCCTGCTTCTAGTCAGCCTAATGTTGCTTGACTTATACTTGCTGGTTCAGCTGACTTCAAAAACTGAGCTGAGTCAATCAGATATATTTCATCCTCGTTTGCAGGCAAAAAATATTAAATGTGGTTGATGTTTCCTATGGTGGGGAAAACGGCTTTTAATCAAGCTATTTAGTTATCTGCGGAGATTTTATCAAATGTGAAGTTCAAGGAGAAACACTTGATAGAAAATATTTTGGAGAGATCAGCCAGATACTGGCAAATATGTCTTTGGGATTGACACACCTTGAAGACTCTGGAAATGGGTGCAGTGGAGACACTGATTGTGTGGGAGAATCTTGATGTGAACAGATATGTTCTCAAGAATAGTGTTACTGGTGACATCGTCATTAAGCATTTGAACAAGGAACAAGAGACTGACCATAACAACTTTCGTGATCAAGCTTCTAGTGTCGAATTAGAAGTTCAGGAGAAGATGTCTCTACTGGAATGGTTTGCAAATGAGTACAAACGTTTTGGTTGCACCTTAGCGTGTCACTAATAAATCTCAAGAAGGTTCCCAATTCTGCAGAGGTTTTGGTGGTATCCTTCGCTATCAGCTTGACATAAGGTCATTTGACGATGATGGAGAAGTGTACGGAGGCTCTGAATAACAATCAACGGATGTGAAAGAGTAGCACGGGACGGTGGCCTGTCTGGTCAAGGAATTGATAAACGTCATTGCCCATTGCCATCATCGTATATCTCAAGGTTGTGCAGCTTGTTCTCATTCATTTACTTT
Organism: Brasenia schreberi; assembly: GCA_036023115.1. Taxonomy (NCBI): domain Eukaryota; kingdom Viridiplantae; phylum Streptophyta; class Magnoliopsida; order Nymphaeales; family Cabombaceae; genus Brasenia; species Brasenia schreberi. The sequence continues at coordinate 4,569,427 of JAYKKT010000049.1, forward strand.
TAGCATCTTCTTCAGATTGGTGTGTAGTACACCAAGTATCGTGGACCATTTAAATGTTTATAAGTGGTTTACCAAACTTCCATGAATATAAGCTTTTCACATTAACTCGGCATGTGGCGAACTTAAGGAAGGGGGGGTTCAATTTCCTTGAAGATTCGCATTGCCACTAAGTTACTTGAGCAATCTTTCACGTGACATAATTAATGGCATACTTTTTTTACCTTTTCCTCACCTTCTCATTTGTTTCTCAATCTTATTTTTTGGTAAAAAGTGAGAACCCAAATCAAAACCAAACCTTCTCCCACACTAAGCGAGTTGGTTATGTGGACTCTCGGTTAATATTATACTCGTTCTTGTGTCATATAATCATTTAAATTCAAATAAGCAAAATCATTCTTTTTCCTTCCAAAACATTTTTGAAGCATTTGCTAAAATTAGGCCTAGTGTCAAGTCAATTCCTTGTCTTTACTTGTTTCACTGGTACATGAATAGGGATTATAATACATGTTTTGAGCTTCTCATCGCGATTTTGATGTTGATTTGTTTTGTTATGTAAGCGAAAATGAAGTGCACGTGGAATGGTATCTGATATCAAGGAATGGGGTCGGGATAGTTGGTGAATATCTATCTAGATGTGGTGATGCATGCAGTGATTTGTAGGCAATCAATCATGGTAATGAATTCTTTAGATTGGGGCTTACTTGTGACTTGTGAATCAGTACTTTTCCAGAAGAATAGTGTTGACTTGCTTTGTTTGCAATTTAACATTGTAAAGTGTCTAGCCCTTTCTTAATTTGGGCCCTGTTGTAATTCAGTACTCTGTTAGGTTTGGCTACTTGCTTTATTTACGATTCGTCAGGATAAAGATTGGGTCAGTGCTTTGCAGCGGAATAGTTGGACTTCTGACATATTCCCACTTCAATTTAGTGATTAGAATAATGTAGTGTGTGTCTAGTCTTGTGTATGACTTGGGATGCATTCAGGCCCTCATATCGGGTTGCTCTTTTCACTCTTCATGTTTACACGTATGAAAACTCTGTGTGTGTGCGTGTGTCTAACGAGTTATCAAGATCATTAAAGTTTAAATCATATCAATGATTGATAAATGCATGTCTTGCAAGTATTTAGAATTGTGGTTCATTACCTCTTCATGGTGCACACGAGGAAGGGAGGTTGGAATCCTCACATTAGCAAGGGCCAAAATGTCAGGGGTTTTTTCTACATGCTCTCTCTCTCACACACACACACGCACACTCGCACGAAACATTAGGTATGCCTCCGTGAGAAATCGTACTATATATGGCCAGATTCTCTATGTCAACAGCGGAGTGATTATGGAAATAAGGAGAAAGATGTTTCTATTGTTTCGTATTCTCTCTCTCTCATCCTTCATCGTTACCGATGTGAGAGATCAAATTACAGGACCCTCTCTCAGAGCAGGGAAGTGATTCTGTAAACAAAGTGAAAGACGTTTTTATTGCTTTGCATGCTCTCTCTCTCACACACCCTTTATGTTTACCAACGTGAGAGAACTGATCCTCTCTCGACGAGTGATTGTGGAAACAAGGTAGAAGATGTTTGGATAGTTCAGGGTAACTCTTCATTTCTACCAAAGTGAGAGATCTTATACGTGACAGGCTTTTTTCTCTCTAAACTGGCAAGTGTTATTGAAAGTGCCAACTTTAATTTAAAATATATATATATATATATATATATATAGAGAGAGAGAGAGAGAGAGAGAGAGAGACTTGATCTTGCCCATCTCTCATATGCCTGATCACGCTTATCCATTGTTTTTGGGTGTTAATGAGTGTATTACATGCTCTTGAAAAACAACGTTGGAGAATGAGTAAGAAAATGGTAGTGGTAGGTATGCAATTATTCTCTTTATATATAGAGAGGAAGTGATAAATATTCAAACTTCATTCAGGCTCAAAATTGTTGTATGATTTCAACTATTCAATTTTCTATATTAACGGTTGAAGTTATAAACAAAAAAATATTTAACATACATGATACATTAAATATGTAAGTTGATTTGAGCGTCAATAGGAATTTAGCTTTATATATATAGAGAGAGAGAGAAATTGGCACACGTGCATACTCATCTATGCTCAAATCCGTTTAAAGATTTTCACCGTTCAAGGAGACTAAAAATTTTAAAAATAAAAAATATTGTTGTACTTTTAAACTTGATATTTATGCATTTTAAATTCAAATCTTCACCCTTTTCATATCGATTAAATGGTGGAATTGTTTAAGTGGATTTAAGAATGAAAATGGGTATAAATATGGACTATAGTTTCTCTCTCTCTCTCTCTCTCTCTCTCTCTATATATATATATATATATATATATATATATATTGAGTCTTGTCGTGTCATGACCTTAATTATTGAGGATGTGGTATGAAGAGGTTTATACATCCAAAGGTTCACAAGGAGGTTGGGACAAGAGTAATTGTGAGTGTGTAGTCTTCTATTTTTTTTTGAAAATTCAAGGATGCTTTTAAATTCGAGTTTCTAATTAAAAATTGAGTTATTTTCAATATAATGCTTGCAACCTTTATAGAATTATAGATAGGTGATCGAAATTATTTGCAAATTGATATTCAATAATTTTTTATATTCCATATGATAATTGATCTAGATCTACTAGAACGTCAACAGTCTGCTTATTATTTTCAACGATGTCATTATTAGTATCTTTTAGGAATTCAACATCACTCCTCTCTATGAGTCCATGGTCCTTTTGATAAAAGTGATATCCCTTAGATCTTTTAAGATATGAAATAAATATACATCTTAAGAACCGACTGTCTAATTTATCTCTAGACTGATCAAGGATCTTTACATAAACAATAGATCTCCACCTCCTTAGATGACCTAGGTTTTATTTTCTTTCAAACCACATCTCATATGGTGTAGAGAATATAGCTTTATACGACATTTTGTTTAGAATATATACATCTATACATACTGCTTCATGTAAAGTTATATTCTCTACACTAAATGTCGTGTAAACAGTAAGGAGGTGGACCTTGTCATTAACATGGTAGGTTTGTACTTATTGCTTCTCCATTAGTAGAGATGTGTCTATTAACATGGACCTTATCTTATTCAATACGGTTATGTTATTTCTTTCTGCTATACCATTCTGTTAAGGTGTCTTGGGCATTATATTTTATTTTATAATCACAAAGTCTTTAAAGAATTGTAGGAATTTTGCAAAGGTATATTCACCACCTCTATCTGATTTCAGGTTTTTTATTGTATATCCCAATTGGTTCTCAACTTCCTACTTATATTCTTTAAATGTTTCAAGTGACTCAAATTTATGTGCTAAGAGATATATATGTATATCTCGAGTAATTATCGATAAAGGTTATGAAATATACCTTTCCACGATAATATCTTACCCTAAAAGGTCCACATAAATAAGTGTAAATGATTTCTAGCAAGGTTGTTGTCCTTGTTATTTCCTTAAGAAATGTCTTTCTTGTCATTTTTTCTTGTATACAGGCTTCACATTTACCAAAAGTACTTTCTTAAAATCCTGACAATAATTCAAAGTCAGATAATTTCCTCAACTTTGTTAAACTTATATACCTTAGGCATCTATGCCACACATTCAAATCAATATTAAAGGCACAATTGATATAAGTAGAAAATCCTTCTCTATTATTTAATTTGAGCAAACCTTATTCGTCATCAAACAATCCTAAGAAGCCTATCATTTCATGCTTCCCTATGGTTACTTTGTTAGGGACAAACCTAACTTCAAAATGCTTTTTAACCAAGGCAGGGATCAAGACCAAATTATACCTTATCATTGGCACAATTAGTACATCAGTTAGAATGACCGATGTGCCTTATACATAAATGATAAAAGACCCTACAACAAGAACATCTGGGTAAGTGGCTACCAACCATATATTGGGTGATCTATGTAGAGACATTATGAAATCACTTCTATTATTTCCTCTTCTCAGATTGATCGCGTTGTTAGGTGTTTCCACTGCCAATCTTCTTGTTGTGGCAATCTCTCTTGTAGTGCACCATCTTTCCATAATTGAAGCACTTGACACGAGAAATTGTTTTCTATGATTTCTTAAAAGTTTAACCGTCTTTCTTGTTATTCTTATAAAACCTTTTTTTTTGTTTAGTCTAGAGTTTGTTTCAATTTTTTCTTAAGCTACTAACAACTTTTCCTTCTTATTTCTATTCATCTACTTTTATTCAATTGGTAATTTGAGGGGCAACTCATAAAGGTTTGTTTCACCTTATAATATCAAGGTCATGACAACCATATTCCATGAAGGGAGAAGACTATTTAGAATAATTGATATTTACATAGCCTTTGGATGATCGACTTTGCTACAACTAAAAATCTTGTCATTACCAATATTTGGTTTACATGTTCTATTGCATTATCTCCTTCTTTCATCTTATAGGAGTTATATTTTTGTAGTAGTAAATGAACATATAGTTTAATTATAATATCATATTTAGCTATTATTAAATCAAACAACTCTTTTGTAATCTTGTATTCTTCAAATACCCTAATTATGTCATCCTCCATATAGGTTAGCATTATTGTTTTGGCTATGCTATCATCTCTAAGGAATATTTTGTATGCTTCTTTTTTTTCTTCTATTGTAGTTGGAGTATGTGGTGGAATTGTATCCTTTAAAATATAGTTTACACCTTTAAGTTTAAGTGCTAAAGGGATACATCTTTTCGATACCTAGAAATTTAGACCATTCAATTTTTATGTTTTTGCCAACTCCGATACATAAATCTTGGAGTAAATTTTAATTTGTTGGACAAAAAATAACAATAGGATAGTCTAAAAAAGGAACAACCAATCACGTGTGTTAATAGACTGCAATAGTTTACAACAATATATAGGTAAAAATTTATTCAAGTACCTATGAGTATTTTCAGCTGATACTTAGATATCAATTGAAAAAACTCTTAACTTTATTCTACAATTTTTGAATCAATTAATGGATAAAACTATAATTTTTTCTTTATTTTGTGTCACTATAATTTCCCAAAAACCTCAAGGGTGAAATAGAAATTTTACCCTTTTATCTTGTTTTGAAATATTTCAAAAAGACTCGAGGCAGAATAGTAAAAAGGCACCTAGTTTTTTTAAACTTCGTGGTTAATCAATGGTAGATTCATAATTATACCCCTCAACTCATTTTTTAATTTTTTTAAAAAGATATGGGTAGTATTGTCTTTTTACATAGTGGCAAAACTATCAATTTTCAATTATACAGGAGTAACTTTGTACTTTCATAGACCGGTATTTCGTTATTTTCAAAAACTATGAAAGGACAGTTTAGTCTTTTCATTGTTACGGGCTAACTGTCTTTTACTCAAAAATATTTGGGTATTTTTCTAATTTCACCCAATGATAGTTTCATAAAATAAAAAATTGGGTTTCTTTTGGCTACCCACGGTTTCAAAAAATCGTGGGTGATGGAAGATTCGAGAAGAGAGAGAGGGAGAGGGAAAAACATAGAGGGTGAGAGAGGGAAGAGAGGCGACGAGGGAGAGAGAGAGGGAGAATACACTTAGGGGGAAGAGAGAGAAGGAGAGAGGGAGAAGAAGGGGTTGGGCAATGCCTCTTCGTCTTCTGCCTTGTCTTCGTTGCTCCTTTTGGTTGAGTCTGTTGCTCCACCTTCTTGTTGAGTCTACTGCTCCGCCTCGTTGCGTGCCTTCTGGCTGAAACTGCATCTCTTCTTCACCACTTCTCTTTTGGTTGAGCTTGTCACTCTATCCCATCGCTTGCCTCTGTCTTTTCTTTTTGCTCTGTCTTTCGGTCGAGCTTTACCTATGTATTTCTTCGTTTACTTTGCTTTTTCGGTCGAGTATCATCTCTGCCTTTCTTCTTTTACTCTACCTTTCTGGTCGAGCATTGTCTCTATCTTTGTTCTTTTGCTCTACCTTTTCGATCGAACGTTACCTCTGTTTTTCTTCGTTTGCTCTTTTTCTTTTGTTAACTATCTACGCTTGTATAGAGGTTCCCGACAACCATGTCCTAATACCAATGTCGGACTTTTACTGACCTTGCTTTAGCTCTTGTTCGTTGTGATTGTCAGAGTTTGCAACAAAAAGTGTTGGGAAGATATGTAGAGAAAGAAGAGAGGAAGAAGAAGGTGATTATATATGGTTTCCCTCAACCGGATTACACAGAAAATATTTTGTATTTTCTCAACTCTTTTCATTGTATTCTTTGTATAATATTTATAGACGGCTTCATCTTCCTGATTTTTCACGTTTGGGCTTTCCGCTACAAGTCATTTTGTAATTCTTGATTTTCACGTTTGGGCTTTGTATAATATTTAATTCCTATAACGTTACCATTTTTTTATTCTCGTATAACGTTTTATAGCCTGAGAATGACCATTTTCTTACACTCTCTTCCTCTTCTCTTCCTTTTCCCTCTTCTCCTCCTTTTTTCAATAATGTTTCTCTAACTTATCGTACTATGCCAAATTGACCTATATTATTAATCATCACTCACTTCAAAAAGCTTGAGGATCTTATAATATTAAAAAGAATGTCATTTTAATACATTCACTTACTAATAGAAATAAATACTTGGTCTCTTTTTCTTTCCTGTATTGATTTTTTAAAGTAGATTGTCGTAATGAGTCTGGTGATGAACGAACAAATGAATTCATTCCCTTGGAAAGAGGTGGTCGTAAGCAAAGTGATAAGATTGGGTGCTTCTCCTTATATTAGCTTTTATATTAGAACTTCTCCTACATTTATTTTCGTATGTAGAAATGAAATGTTTTGAGATTTTTTTTACTATGCAAATATTAGTAAATCATTCTTTTATTTCTTTCGTTGCATTCTTACAAGCTGTAATATTTATGGTCTTTCTCATTAAATGATCCTTGTATCTTCTTATGCTACTAGTAGAAATGACTACAAAATGTGCAAAAAACTGACATATTATCTGTCTTAGATTTTGTCAAACCTCAGTTTCATTAGAGTCCTTAGAAGTTAGGGTCAATATTGGTAGGCCGGATTAGAAAACTGAATACCAACCATACTAGTGTTGGTGCCATTACCACTATCATTGTCACTTCAACAACTTGTAGTTAGATTAGTTGATGATTTCATACTCAATATGATAAACAACAACAACTAAGCCTTTTCCCATACTAGATGGGGTCGGCTATATGGATTCTTTGCTTCCACAGATCCCTATCGTGTGCCATGTTAGCAGTTAACTCACAATAAGCTAGATCATTCTTTATTGTTTCTTTCCAACACTTTTGTAGTCATCCTCTAGCTCTTTTAATACTTTCCAAATTTAGTTTTTCATACCTTCTTATAGGTTCTTTTGATCTTCTTTCTATATGTCCAAACCATCTTAAACGATATTCTCTCATTTTATCCTCTATTGGTACCACTCCTAATTTGTTTCTAATAACCTCATTATGTATACGGTCTTTTCTAGTATGACCACTCATCCATCTCAACATCTTCATTTCTGTCACAGACATCTTTTGTACATGCTGATGATTAACTACCCAACACTCATAACCATAAAACATGGCAGACCTAATTGTTGCTCTATAATATTTACCTTTTAACTTTAATGATATCTTCTTATCACAAAGAATACCTGATACTCCTCGTTATTTTAACCAACCAGTATTAATTTTATGTGTAACATCTCCATCAATTCTTCCATCACTCTGAAAAATTGACCCTAGGTATTTAAAACTTTCCTTTTAAGGGATGCAATGTGTGCCAATTTTAATTTGTATGTCCTCTGAGGCAACCAAATGATCAAACTTACATTCCATATATTTTGTCTTTGTTCTACTAAGTTGGAAGCCTTTGCTTTCTAATGTTTCTCTCCATAGTTCTAATTTTCTATGAACTTTTTCCTTAGACTCCTCCACTAATACAATATCATATGCAAATAACATACACCAAGGTACTTCATCTTGAATATGTTTTGTTAACTCATCAATCACCATTATAAATAAGTATGGAATTAAAGTTGATCCTTGATGTAACCCAATGTTAACTTCAAAGAAGTTTGTCTTTCCTTCATGAGTCCTCGCACATGTTTTTGCACCATCATATATGTCTTTTATAAGGTTAATGTATGTCAGTGGGATACCTCTCTTTTCTAAAGTTCTCCAAAGAACCTCCCTCGGTACTCTATCATAAGCTTTTTCTAGATCAATAAATATTATGTGAAGGTCTTTCTTTTTTGCTCTAAAATATTTCATAAGATATCTCAAAAGGTGAATCACTTCAACAGTAGATCTGTCTGGCATGAATCCAAATTGGTTATCTGTTGTACTTGATACTTATCTTAACCTACATTCGATAATTCTTTTTCACAATTTCATAGTATGGCTCATTAACTTGATACATCGATAATTCATACAATTTTGAATGTCTCTCTTGTTCTTATATATGAGTATAAGTGTACTTGATTTCTATTCCTCGGGCATCTTTTGGTTTTTTCATATTTCATTAAATAGTCTTGTGAGCCAAGTGATTCCTATTTCTTCTAGTATTTTTCAAACTTCTATAGGAATATTATCTGTTCTTACCAATTTACCACCCTTCATATGTTTAAGAGCCTCTTTGACTTTATTCTTTTTAACACATCGGTAGAAATTGTGGTTTATATATTTTTCTGATTTGGCAAACTCTCATAAGCTAATACTAACATCTTTATTTTCATTAAAAAACTTATAAAAATAGTTTTTTCATCTATTTCTTATATCATCATTTGCTACTAGAATTTTTTCATCCTCGTCTTTGATGCATCTAACATAATGAAGATGTTTAGTCTTCTTATCTCTAGCCCTAGCTATCCTAAAAATATCTCTTTCACCCTCTTTTGTGTTAAGTTTTTTATATAAATCCTCTCAAATTTTAGCTTTTGCTTCACTCATGGCCTTTTTTGCTTCATTCTTTGTTTTCTTATAAGCCTCTAAAGTTTCACTATTTTTCTTAACATAATGTAATTTGTAACATGCCCTCTTTGCCTTGATTTTATTTTGCACTACTTCACTCCATCACCAAGCTTCTTTTTGTACCGGTATACCTCCCTTAGATACACCTAACACATCTTTCGCCACTTTCCTAATATGTATAGCCATATTGTTCCACATATCACAGGGTGTACCAACATAATTCCAAACATCTCCTTGAAGGACTTTCTATTTAAATATATCTTCTTTCTCACTTTTGAGGTTCCACCATTTAGTCTGAATAGCTCGATGCACTCTTTTCTTCTTTATCTATTTTTTTATTTATAAATCCATAACTAAAAGTCGATGTTGGGTGGTTAAGTTATATATATAAAGAGAGAGAGATTAGATCATGTTCACTGACTATATTCATTCATACCTGACGATTGCTTTTTAGAAGCATGAGCCTAATAATATTGTTCTTCATTTGTTTAGGATTATATATATGTGTGTGTGTGTGTGTGTGTGTGTGTGTGTGTGGTGATGGATGTTAAAAATGAATGTGCCATTGCCTGTCTCGTATGCGATATATCCATCGTATGAGCGAAAAGCTTATTTTTTAAATGTGTGCAATTGATAACAAGTGAATGTGCAATATAGGAAATCCATAAAGATGATTATCAAAGTGTTGCTAAGGTTTCTCTTATTAATGTTAACAAAATGATAATAAGTGAATGATTATTAGAGGAATTCCATAAACACAATTCTCAAACTGTAGCTAATATTCTCATGCTAAAGTTAACAAAATAATAACAACAAAAATGCAAGTCAACACTAAGACAACACATTTGCAATTCCCTCTTCAAACTCCCGAGCACTTATGGGACATAACCTCATCTGCAACTCCATATGTGTGTGCATATACAAGTTAAATTTATCAAATATTTTATCATAATTGTCATATGGCTTGTACAAAGCTCCACTTTATGTATGTACTTGTGGTTGAAATGATTCCCAAGAGTCATATATTCCTTGTTGCAAGCCTTCAAAGACAACATAATACTTGTGTTGTTGCATAAAACCATTGAATGTGTAACACGATATAAAAACAACAAAAGTGTAACACACTATAAGAGAAATGAAAACCGAATGTGAAAACAATCTCAATAGATGTAAGTGAATGGAGTGATCTTACACGGTTTGATCTTACACTATGAGCAAAGGCTTTGATCCAACTTGACGATATTTCCTTATACGATAAAACCAAAGAAGAGATTTCCTTTATGTATGAAAAATGAAAAATCATTGAAGAAAACAAGAAATTACCTTAATCGACATTAGGAAACTACAAAACCAATAAGAAATTACTCAACAAGCACCAAACCATCAAAAAATTACTCAACACTAGCCATAAATTGACCAAAAGAGAATCATGTAAGCTAACATCCACCCTAGAAAAAAATCGAGACAAAGAAGACATACCAATCATCCAACAATCACATGTGAGGTGTTGAGGGAGATGTAAACAAGTGTAGTCATTAGAAACAAGTAAGAGGGAAGTATGCACAATCATAAATCATGTTATCTTGAAGATAAAAAAACATAAAAAGACCTCCAAAAATCACCAACCAACTCTACATAACGAGTCATGCTTCATTACGAAATACTAAATATCATTTGGGGTTTCACAAATACCAATTGAATCAAATGCAACTTACTAGTCATCTGTAGTTTTACAAAAATAATGACAGTGTAAACGAAGAAGAAATGTACGGAAGCATAAATCATAGAATCTTGAAAATGAAAAAAGCATGAAAAGACCTTCAAAAATGACCAACAAATTACATATTGAATCGTACTTCATTAAAAAATACCAAATGTCATTTGGGATTTCACAACTACCGACTGAATTAAGCATAAGTTAGCAATCATCATATTCATGGGCATTGGTGGAGCATGAGAGGAGGGGGATGAAAGAGAGAGATACCTCATAGAAAAGATTCATGGGTGATGGTAGAACACAAGAGGAGGAGGCCAACAGAGAGAGAGGGGAGATGATAGACATTCAGTGAGAGGGAGGTGCCCTAGCATATTCACGGGTGTCTATTTTCTTTGAACAAGAACCATCATATCCATTCATCATTATTGCATGGATGGATACGATGGTCTAGCATAGCCCTGTCTGAGTGTTAGTCTAACAACTCCCTCTCTCTCTTTATATTTATATTTATATATATGCTTGCACATCTCAATCTTAAGAAATTGGTGGTTGATTTTAAAAGTAAAAAGTACATATACGAAATCACATATACTTGTAAAAGTTAGTATAAACATTTTTTCCAATTTTGAACTAAATCATCTTTCTTTTAAGATGGATAGATACTTTTGATATATATATATATATATCATATATATATATATATATATATATATATATATATATATATATATATATATATATATATATATATATATATATATATATATATATATAACATACATATATAGTGTATATATAGAGAGAGCATCTTAGGTGTATAATCTTGTACCAACATTTTTATTGTTTGATCTTTGAGATCAACAATAGAGATTTGAATCACTTTGCATTTAATGCATCACCCGTAATCTTGCACTCATTGTGTGTTAAATGTAAGTATGAAGGTAGATTGGTACATTTGATTCAAATTTTTTCTGTCAATCTCAAATATCAAACAATGGAGATGTTGGTATAAGATTATGCATCAAAATGCATTATGCAATTAGGAATCTATATATATACACAAACCTAGAGAGAGAGGGAGTCTTGGTAGTGGAGATGGTAGAGATTATGCAAAACTCTCTACCTTTCGATCTTTGAAATCAATGATAGAGATTTAAATCATATTACATTTAATACACTCATAAGTACATTGATATATTTTATTCAAATTTCGATTGACAATCTCAAAGATTGATAGTGGAGATGTTTACGTAAGATTGTGCACCAAACAACATATGCGGGTCACACTCCAGTGTATACATCTAGTGTGTGTATTATGGTACTTTAAGAGTACCTCTTGGATCTCAATTGCCCCCTCGAGAGCTCGATCAATGCTTGGGACGTACACAGAAAAAGGGATAAGTACTTTTGACAAAAGTAAGTAAATGGCACATTGTGTTTTATTTACATTTTCCAACCATTTGTTGGGCTTGATCCAACAATAGAGAATCTGAACGTATACGGTGTGTGTACAATTATATATATATAGTTTGGTTCTGATTGACCTAAACCAAATTTTGTTTGGTCATTTTGAGCAGTCCGAAGATCCATCGCAAAATGCTTAACTCCAATATAGAGTTTTCATGTTGGATCCCAGTTGTGTTGATAAGTGGAATAGAGAATTGCTACCCCTGAAAAGTATGAGCCAAAACTAGGTGCGTTCATGTCTCTATTCTAGCCTCAACCTCAAACTGAACTCTTCCATGGCTAGAACAAAACTGAATCGCCCATTCCGGTTTGGTTCCGTTATGAACCACAATTCTACTTATTTAAGAGTTTTGCAAATATCATGTATTATGCCATAAGATATTTGGATCTATGGTCCACATCTTTTATATATATATGTATATATATATGAAGTTATAAAACTCATATATACAAACTTATAATCTTGTCAATATTTATATCCATATACGTATATAAACTATATATACATGGTGGCGGATCTAGAAAATAATGTTGGAGGGAGGGTACATATTTCATCATGTTGGGGGGCGAAGCATGAATGTCAATCATATATTTATTGTAAAATGTAGGTTTTACTGTAAAAATTCAAATTTTCAGGGAGGCGGTCGCTCCCACCCTCCATTGTATATATACACACACACAATTCATACCTAAACACCCTCAAGAATCTCAACCATCTCATCGACAAGATTAGCGATTGAAATTCAAATTTCAAAAACAAAAAAGTAACTGCAATAAATGCATGTAATCATATTTCTTCTTTTACTTAAAGATCTCAATTGTTGATATTGAAGATCGAACAGAAGATTAGAGTATGGATGTGCACATGAATTAATTTCTCTATATATATTCACATTTTATATGTATATAATGTTATAAAATCTATATATATGATATTGTAAACTTATAAGGATTTATATCTATATGTATATAAACTTTAGATATATACATAATATACATACATATATATATATATATATATATATATATATATATATATATATATATATATATATAATGGTTTGGTTCGCTTTGGTTTCAAAACTAGAATTGTGAACCGAACTAGGACCAAACCATAGTTTAGTTTGGTTCCAGCAGCTCCATGAAGACCCCTAGCCAAAACGATCTCAAATACAAGGTGAAACGAGTACCAGTGAATTCAAAAGAGTTTGAACTTAGCTCACTATGTCCAAACACCCTTTTCTTTTTTATTATCAAGACAGGGTTAAGCAGGCCCCAAGCACTGTATGCAGATTTGGCCTATCTGATTCTGGGTAGAACCAAGAACGTTGGTTCCGGTTTCATCAAACTTGGGATCGAAACCAAACTGGCCCTCCTCCAGCTGGATCCAGTTCTGGTTCCAAGCCCAGTACAGATCGAGACTCAAGTTCTAGTAACACTATTATGTGGCCTTGTAAAACAAGCCACTCCCTTGGCTGTAAGAGACCTCACAGTAAGACAAGCCTTGTGTGAAACAAGCCTGGCTGATACTCGCAATGCCTTGTGAAAGAAGCTAAGCTTGTTGAGCCCTCCGAAACAAGTACAAAGCTTGTAGTTCCCCACAGGGAACAGGTCGGCCCTACGTTTTTTCCTTCTACGGGTAAAACCTCATTTGTGCTCCTGCACGCAGACATGTCTGGTTTTAATAACGATTTTCGGTTTCAAAACTGTTAAATAATTTTTTAGAAGATGGCCTCTTTACCGTTGATCTAAGGATGGGTTTATGCTATTATTAAGTACAACAATAACAACTAAGCCTTTTCTCATATTAAATGGCGTCGGTTTAGATTATTATTTGGTATTAAAAAATATATAAAACATATTTAGTAACTGTTGAAACAGTCGGTTCTGGTTCGGTTTCAAACAGATTTATGGATATTATGAACCAAAAGGATCTTCGTTTTGGTTATGGTGCCGGTGTTGGTTTGGTCGGATCCGGTTACTGTTGGACTGATTTCGAATCGATCATCTCTACCTACATGTGACAAGGAAGGTATGGGGCGCCCATATGATGTTGGGTCCCCTTTCTCACGGCCAACCCAAGAGGAATAGAGTGCCCGTTTCCAACCCACTAACATTTAAAATTAATATTTTCTTATTAAAATCCTATCGTTTGAAATAATTGAAAACTTTTAAGGTCAGGTTGTTGGAAATATTCAAATCCTATATATTTGGGTCGGGTATTTATCTTGTAGTGAAGGATTATGGGGTTTCCCCTCTGCAAATCTGAACCAGCCAAGCACGGTATTCCTGTCCCATTTGGATGAATAAAACCTGGTTTGCGAGCCCCAGCTTGAAGCTCAGGTTCCACCTACCATTAAACGTTTCCAGAACTGGTGATTCCAAATAAAATCCCACTCATGGGTTTTTAAATGAAACGGGAATAGGAAGTGGACACAAACCTGAATCAGAACCGGCCAGGTCTAACCATCAATGGTATTGTGAATTTCGTCCTCAAGTCTAACTACGATCATATTATTCGGATATGCAAACATTTTCCTGGGGAGTTGAAGTCTAATCAGGTGAAATTCAAGTAAGGCAGTCCATCCGCCTCACCTTACACACGAATAGGTCCCCGATGAGAACAGTTGTACTTAAGAGCAACTTGTTTTGTGCATGGACACGAGATGACACGACATAAACACTAGTAAAGGGACCAAACTGTCACCCCTAAGCCTGACGGTCAGAAAAAGTTGTAACCACGGTTGTGCCTATATCTACTAAAAGGCATACTTTATAAACTTAGTAAGATTGAGATTCTTACATAATGTGAAAGTTTTGTCATCTGATGAGAATCATTCTCTCATTCTTGTGGGAAAAGCGTCCTTGTGCATTAACCTTTTATATCCTTCTTTCTAGAATAGATTTCTGGCACCCGTGCCCACCATGGGAAAAGGTTTCCTACACTAGGGGTTATCGGCCTGTGTGGCAACAAGTCTCACCTTGCAGGACTGATTTTCCAAGTGAAAAGTTCAGAGGTAGCATGAGCGGCACTCACTATTTAGGCTTTCAAAGTCGAACTCCTATCAAAACTTTGACGGTGCACAATATGATGACTTTGTGTTAATAGGTGTTGAAATATATATATATATATATATATATATATATATATATATATATATATAACAACAGTTTAGAGTTGTCGATATTAGTTCCAGTTTCGACTCGGTTCAACCGGTTCTGATTACAGTCGGATCCACCGACAGTACCGTTCCGGTTTTGAACCGGCCATGTCTGGCTAATGTTCCGCCGTTCACCAAAACGTCTGTGTGAACGCATTTCCGCTGAAAATGGCGGCAGGCTTTTGGTGAAAGTGGGGCCCTTTCCTATGAAAACAGAGAGCTTCACCTGACTGGAACAGGAAGGGCCCTTGGGCCGTCCACCGCAGAGGAAAACCACACATTTTCTTAAACTTGGAAAGCGAAATCAGAGACAAGAAAACAAGGCAATGGCTATGAAGGCACCCCCACATTCACGGCAATGAGTTTTCTTGTTTCTTCTTCAGCTGCTTCCCAGATGTGTTCGTTAATGGCTGCGGGATTCCAATCGATTCGTTCGCCTTTGTGGGCGATTTTGTTTCTGGTGGAAACCATCGCCCTCGTTAACGGCGCCGACGTCTCTCTTGGTTCCGTTTTACGCGCGTTTGATAGGTCTAAGTCGTGGACTTCGCCTAGCAAAAGCTTCTCTTTTGGCTTCACCAAATCGCCGAGAAACCCTTCTTTATACCTCGCCGGGATAGTCCATTCTAGTTCTTCAACACTTATCTGGAAGGTCGGTGGCGTTTCTCCGGCGGGTGTCGATGTGGGGGCTTCTCTGCTGTTCTCCCTGGACGGCAATCTTCGACTCATAAATGGGTCCGGCACCGTCGTGTGGCAAACGAGCACCGGAAATCAGAACGTTTCCGGCGCTACCATCGATGATGCCGGCAACTTTGCGATAAAAAACGCGAAGGATTCGATCGTTTGGGACACGTTCGGCCATCCGGCGGACGTTTTGGTTCAGAACATGAACTTTACCTTCGGGCAGACCCTCAGTTCCGGCCTGTACTCGTTTACTCTCGCTAACGTCACCGGAAACCTCAGTCTCCGGTGGAACGACACCATCGAATACTGGCGTCTCTCCAACTCCACTTTCGCTGGAAACCTAACCACTCCACATCTATCGCTGGGCGAGGATGGAGTCTTGAGTCTGTACGACCCTTCTTTCCCGGCGCCGGTGAGGTGGATATATAGCAACGACTACTCGGCTTTGGCCGTCTCGTTCCGGTTTCTAAGGTTAGATTCTGACGGAAATCTGAGAGCTTATAGCGTCGACGGCGACCGCAACGTCATCGGCGTGTGGTCTGCGGTAGAGGATCAATGCTTAGTCTATGGATGGTGTGGCCATTTGGGCATGTGTATTTACAACGACACTCGTCCCTTATGCGTCTGCCCTTCTCAGGATTTCGTTCTGGTCGATCCCGGCGATCCGACTCAGGGTTGCCGGAGAAAGCAGGAACTGTCCGATTGCTTCGGCAACTCATCCATGCTTCAACTGCGGAACACCAAGTTTCTGGTATATCCACCGGAGAATCAAGATCCCAATCAGAATTTCTTCTCTCCGATTACTCCTTGCAAAACCAATTGCCTCATCACTCCTGCGTGCATCGGTTCGACTTCATCCGGCACCGGCACCGGCCTGTGTTTCAAGAAGCTTTCAGGCTTCCTCAGCGCCTACCAGGGCTCCACCGTCTCGGACACCTCTTTCCTGAAGGTCTGTGGGCCGGGCATCCCGAATCCCAGCTGGAATCTCGACGGCGGAAGCCGGAGTGCTAATTGCAACTCCCGGTCTATAACTCTGGCCTTGGGGACAATCGTTGGCCTGATTGTAGCGTCTCTCTTAGTACTCATCTGTCTGGAGACGCTTCTTTGGTGGTGTATCTGTAAGAATTCAACCAAATTCGGGACGATTTCTGCTCAGTATTCTCTTCTTGAATATGCCTCCGGCGCCCCGGTACAATTCTCCTACAAGGAGCTCCAGCAAGCAACGAAAGGTTTTCGGGAGAGGCTTGGCTCCGGCGGTTTCGGACAAGTGTACAGAGGGACACTTCCCAACCGAACCATTGTTGCTGTGAAGAAATTGGAAGGGATAGAACAGGGGGAGAAGCAATTCAGGATGGAGGTCGCCGCGATCAGTAGCACCCACCATCTGAATTTAGTCCGGCTTTTTGGGTTCTGCTCGGAAGGCCGGCACAGGCTTCTTGTCTATGAGTTCATGCGCAATGGCTCTTTGGATACCTTCCTTTTCTCAGACAACGTTTTAAGATTAGATTGGGATGCTCGTTTCAACGTAGCGTTAGGCACAGCCAAAGGGATTGCTTATTTGCATGAAGAGTGCAGAGATTGCATAGTTCATTGTGATATAAAACCTGAGAACATACTCTTAGATGAGAATTACAATGCCAAGGTCTCGGATTTCGGCCTCGCGAAGCTCATCAATCACAGGGATCATCGTTACAGGACTTTAACAAGCATCCACGGCACCAGAGGCTACTTGGCGCCGGAGTGGCTCGCCAATCTGCCCATTACTTCAAAATCGGATGTTTATAGTTACGGAATGGTGTTGTTGGAGATCATCAGTGGTCGAAGAAACTTCGATGTGAGTGAAGTGACTGCCTGGAAGAAGTTCTCTTCATGGGCCTATGAGGAACTTGAGAGAGGAAACGTTGAGAGAATTGTTGACAAGAGAATATCACAGCAGGTTGATATGGAAGAGTTGTCGAGGGTGCTTCAGGTGAGCTTCTGGTGTATACAGGAGCAGCCGGCTCTCCGGCCGAGTATGAGCAAAGTGGTCCAGATGCTAGAAGGAATACTTTTAATTGAGGGGCCGCCGGCTCCGACTGCAATTGGTGTTCCTCCCAGCTTCAGCAGCAATAATGCCAGTGCAGAAGTATGTTAACACTGAAATTTTGTCACGACGAATCTACAAAGCTAGCAGATGCCGATGTAACTCGTATCAACAAAAGCAAAGGCTGCAGCCCCTGTCCGTGTTAAAGCAGAAAGAAGCAACTACGCAATTGATCATTGCTCCGAAAGCTATAAAATGGACGAGTTATTTGAAAGATGTAAGCAGGACTGGATGGAGTAATAAATTTAGCTTTTGTATTCCTTACTATACGAGAAGATAACAGTTTATGAAAATGGAAGCAAGCTCATGTTGAAGAGGATCTCATACTTCAAAATTGAAAATCAAGAACGTTATAGTTTGATTTGTTTTTTGCAGTTGTATTCTATTTCATCCCAATTGGAGATATAGAAGTGTTCTTTTGCTTCTAGATCCGTTTTCGTACTGTCTGTTCGCCACATTCAGCTTTTGGAATCGTATCTAACCTGTTCTTTTAAGCCCAACTTACTTCTCGGGAGTCTTGGAAAACCTACAACTGCCTGATCCTTAAGCTATATGTTTTAGTGCTACGAGATCGGCAATTTATGTTAGTGTGAATTATAGATTGGGGTAAAGGTAGTTGAAAACACTGTCTCGATTGCATTTCTTGGTATGTCGTTCGACATCTCAATTCCTTTCCATGCTTTGAAGGAGAATTTTGGCATCGACATCCTTTTGGCATGCCCTATTGAACCTCACAAAAGCTAAATTGATTTGACTTCAAATTCACCTCGGTAGAACGAGTCCTTGCTCTTGTGGATGAACCAAAGAAATCGCTATAGATGACAAAGAATAATGTCAAAGATTAACTTTCTCTATCGGTAAGGGCTTAATTTGAAGCGGTTTTATCAGAAGCTATCAGTACTGTCGTTTCATTGCAAGGATATCTTTCAATGAGATCAATACTACTCTTAAAGGGAGTTCAAGAACAAATTACCAAGGGCAAGCCACTTATGTGGCTGCTACACAGTGTGGCGTCAGAACAAGTTAACCAACTGGTGGGTATGTCTATAAAGACATCCGACCACCGATCGGGGGCCAAATGCGAACTACATCCTGAACTTCACAAAAACAGTAAGCTACTCACCCTAACATGCAGTATGGGTATGTCTATAAAGCAAAGAAGCATCCATCCAGCACCAACTAGTAGTTCGGATCCCAAATTTAGGTTGCGAGATGGTGTGCACTGAGTGCACTTGAGGCACCCAGGAATGCAAGGAATGTACCTCAAGCAGCAACTTGGATGTTCCCGTATGCTGTCTATTATCAAAACGAGCTATTCAATAACAAAGGTGTGCCGAGGTATGCATGTCAAGCAGAAACTCCATAGGCGATGATCACTAGAGAGCAGTAGCGGTGATCATCCTAGATGCACTCACTGAGACAATGTGCACTTATCTTGGCCTACAGCCGACTGCGAGGTCGATTGATGAACCGGCCTATCATAAACCGTATCCAGAGTAAATTGACACAGAGTACCCTCTACCACGAGGATTCGACACTCTTTAAGTTTTCTACCTTCTTGGAGAGGACGACTAACCTACAATGGCACACATTGGGCAGTTTTCGAAACAATATGGATCATTTGGTTATAATGGTTTCTATAAACTTCAGCTTTTCCTTTATCTTTGAAGAGAATGGCCTTTATGTAATGTTCATTACTAGCAAACTCCATTCAGAAATCTTATATTGGGTCTTACGATTTTCATAACTAGTGCACATTAATCACTTATCACACCATCAGCAATACGTAATGGATGTATCGGTATTTTGAACACAGTAGGGTCTACTTTTAGAGTGGGCGAAGGCTATGTTCTCTTTTATATGTGGTGTTGGATTTAATGTTAATTAAAGTTGGGTTAATTAAACTCATGTGCATTAATAACATTTAATTCATATTTAGTATCTTTAAATATTAAATCGATATATGTGAAAGTCTTAAGTGTAAAAAGTCACATGTGAGGGACTTGTGCATGTGAACACTAAGATTAGACAAATTTAGTCTCATTTTGAAGAATGAATAAACCAAAATGTCCTTTTATATAGTTGGTAACTCATAAACCTTAGTTCAAAGAGTTTGGAGAGAACATGTTAGATCACACATACGTGCCGAACTTGGGGTTTTCTCTCCTCCCTCTTCCTTGTGTTTCCTTTGGTCATGGTGTCTTCTGCTTATGGTAACCGCTCCTTGCCATCTTTCTTCTCCGACAAAAGCCGATTGAGGCATGGTTGAAATTGACTTAAGCAAGGTACATGAGGTTTACATTGAGTATGTGTTTTATTGTAGGAGGAAAGCCTAGGTAACTATGCGTATTCTCTAGCGGGACATTGATTTCTCTAAAGGAAGTCCATAATGGTGACTCGCACATATAAGTTTTTTTTTGTGGTTACAGCTTTCTTTTATTTTTCATGCGGTTTGTTTATTGCTTAGTTATTAATTGAAGTATCTTTATAATTGTTGTATTTTTACGTTTATTTACAATATTTTTTTTGGAACATATAGCATGCCATTTATTTAGTGGTATTGATGTGTGAGCCCATTTCACTTATCGTCAATCAAACGTACACTACACAGAGGAGCTCATAGGCAGGGTGCCCGAGGGGAGTTTGACTCCAAGAAGGTTTACGTGTGTAGATGTGTGTTAGGTTTCACCCTTCTCTTGTGACAAGAAAAAGGTGCATTTTGCACAACCACTAAGAAAATCTCTTAAACATTAAAAAATGGAACGTGACAAGATAGATAACTAAAGTAAGATTGAGAATGAAATTAGAGTCATGGAGCGTCTTAGAAGCTGTGGATCTAATGAGAAAGCATTAGAAAGACGTCATATGGCATGCCATTTATTTAGTGGTATTGATGTGTGAGCCCATCTCAATTATCGTCTATCAAACGTACACTACACGAAGTGCGTTCCGAGTTTGGGGTTTTTTCTTGTTCTATTTTTTTGTACGGAAAACTTTTGATTTAATGGTTAAAAGTGTTTACATGAAAACAATTACGGAATGGAGAGGTACATCATTTAGATCGGATATGTGATCCATCATGCAATCTATAAATAAGAGATTAGGGCTCTCTAATCCATACTTATGCGAATAAACACTCTCCTCCCTCTTCCTTGTGTTTTCTTTGGTCATGGTGTCTTCTACTTGTGGTAATTGCTCCCTGCCATCTTTCCTCTCCGACCAAAGATGATTGAGGCATGGTCGAAATCGACTCGAAGCAAGATACATGAGGTTTACATTGAGTATGTGTTTTATTATAGGAGGAAAGCCTAGGTAACCATACGTATTCTCTAGTGGGGTGTTGATTTCTCTAAAGCAAGTCCATAATGGTGACTCGCACATATAAGTTTTCTTCGGTTACAGTTTTCTTTTACTTTTCATACGGTTTGTTTATTGCTTACTTTGGATATGGAGTTGTTATTAATTGAAGTATGTTTATAATTATTGTATTTTTACATTTATTTACAATATTTTTTTTCAACATATAGTATCCCATTTATTTAGTGGTATTGATGGGTGAGCTCATCTCAATTATGGTCAATCAAACGTACACTACACGGAGAGTAGGGTGCCCGGGGAGTTTGACTCCAAGAAGGTTTACGTGTGTAGATGTGTGTTAGGTTTCACTGCATTTTGCACAACCACTAAGAAAATCTGTTAAACATTAAAAAATGCTACATGACAAGATTGATAATGAAAGTAAGATTGAGAATGAAATTAGAGTCATGGAGCGTCTTAGAAGCTGTGGATCTAATGAGAAAGCATTAGAAAGACGTCATATGGCATGCCATTTATTTAGTGGTATTGATGTGTGAGCCCATCTCAATTATCATCTATCAAAACTACACTACACGGAGAGTGTTAGCTCATAGGCAAGTCGAACCCAGGTCGCTGGATTCAAAGTCCAGAGTGCTAACCACTACACCATAGAACCAAATGTGTTCAATAATGGCACGTATTCATGGCCAAACCAAAGCTCGATAGAGAATATTGTTGCAGCAAAATGGTTGTGGCAATATGTATGAATCTATGATGGTCTAGGTACTCTGCAAAAGTTTTGAACTTTCTTGGGTGCAATTCTTAAACTAGCTTATTTTTATTAATGAGTTGAAGGGTTTAATCTAGCTATGAGTGCAAGTTTTGAATTCCTAACTATGAATTGTTCACCTGTATTAACTTTTATTCCAAACCAATTAATTAGAGAAAAGGACTCATTGAGGATGAGGTCCTCAATATTATCAGTATTTTTCATTAATCATGACATATGTAGTATACACAAAGAATTATCGGTCCGTGTGAATATTCC
The DNA here is from genome assembly GCA_036023115.1 of Brasenia schreberi. Classification (NCBI taxonomy): domain Eukaryota; kingdom Viridiplantae; phylum Streptophyta; class Magnoliopsida; order Nymphaeales; family Cabombaceae; genus Brasenia; species Brasenia schreberi. Next base: position 4,591,851 of record JAYKKT010000049.1, read on the forward strand.
TTATCTGACACTGGATCACCAGCTTCATCTCCATGGAGGATCTTAAATTCAACTTGTTTCTTTGAAGTTCTTACCACCCAAGCCAAATTACTTACTTATGTTCTTCCAAAATCGTACCTAGTTCAACTGTTGAAAGAAGATAAACCATTAGCCCCCAAAATATTTGTTCAATATAGTAGTCACAAGATCTTAAAAGAGTTTACCACTTCCGTCACTGATGGTGATCCAATAGGTGCTATGCAGTGCTAATGGAAGGGAATAAATTTTTACTTGTATATAAATGTAATACGCTATTGCCTTTATATATATTTATATAGTAAATTGAAAAAAAATGATAATTTTTTATGCATGAATGAATTTAAATAGATTTTTTTTTAATTTTTTATTTTTACGTGTGTAAAGATAATATGTTACATTTATATGTAGACACAAAATATCTTAATGAAGATGGACGGCAGGTCTCAAAGCAATAAGAAGTGCCACTAATAACTTTAGAGAGAGAAAGAAAATAAGAACGTATAATTGGGGCAAGTACTAGCATAGGTGCTTAACTTTGCCAATAAGTTTTTTGGTCAACTTAATTAGAGAAAGTTTACATAAAGTGAAATTATTTATAAAATGAAAGAAGAATAATGTATTCACAATTGATTTAATTTAGATATATAATAATATTAACTCATTAAATGATTTAAAAATAAATTGATTTTTGACTTGTTTACTTTACATGCAAATCACTTAGCAAGGTTGGACCCATTTGATAGAAATCATTTGAGACAGAGTAATAAAGACAATTGCCTTCACTCAACTTTCCTTTAAAGATTTTCTATTATTTATAATAGTAATTTATCATTTTTACTACCTTTGTTATTTTTAATTTCTTGTTCTTATACGATAAATAAATGAAATAAATTTATAATAAAAAGAAGCTAAAATTTAATAATTTTTTTCTCAATTTATATTCAAGTGATTAACTATCAAAATTATTCATATATACATACAAAAAAAGAAAATAATGATGATTAGTATTAATAACAAAAAAATTATTTCACATACAAATTTAATTATAAATAGATATTTTATAATTTTATATTAATATATTTTTGTCATTTTTAATATTTTTAATGTTTATAGGCTACCTTTATCCTCAAAATCCCTTCTACCCCAAAATTTCTGATTCGGTCACTGTCAAGGAGCCTCATGTCCAACTTAATTTACACTTCTGACTTTGTGAATGCTCATTGCTCTTTGTCAGAGAAGATCCAGCCAATATGCATACATGTCGGTGCATCTTAGCAATACCAATAATTTTGTTGGCACTTAATGAAAACGTGGTAAGATGTTTAGTAAATTTAATTTGTTTAGTAAATTTAATTTCGGACAGAATTTCTAAGAAATACTTAAAAATCATTGTGAAATTTTTTTTCCTAAAATTATAAGCCGAGATGTACACATACTTTTCAGAAGAGTTCTGTTATTTTTAAATGATCAAAATATAACATTTAGACGATACCTCATTTATATTTTGCATACATGACATCTATATCAAAATATTATAAAATAATTAAGTTGAAAAACATTTTTGTTTTCAGAAAGAGAAAAAATATATTGTGCTGTAATGATTGAAAGTTAATTTCAAGAAAAAACTTAACTACTCAACATCGATTTTTAATTATAAATTTGTATGTAAGAAAATGAGGAAAGAAATAAAGAGTATATAGAGCAACCGAACAAAATGGTGAAACCTTAAAAATGAGAAAAAGAAATATATTTAAAAATTAAGTTTTTCAAGTCCATACATGGAGTTATATAAGTATAGCTTTGAACATATGGAATAATATGGCCTAAGTATATCATCAAAGTGACAAAAGATATTAGGTGAATCTAAGCCGATATAAAATGAAGCTTGATAGTGGAGTAAAGATGTGCAAGATAAAATTAAGCCAAAGAGAGCATGTTAGAAATTGCATTATGTCAATAAGACTCACGAAACTTGAGAAGCTTATGAAAAGACAAAGAAGGAAATAAGAAAGGTCATTAGTGAAGTAAAAATCAAAACTTGAGATGATCAATATAAAGCTTAACTGAAATTAAAGCAAAAGAGATATTTTTCGGATAGTTAAAGCTAGAAATAACAAAACTAAAGATTTTATTTTTATTAGATGCTTATATTCTAGTGGCAAGTGTTCATATCATAAATAGATAAAAAATTATTTTCATAAGCTTTTTAACATAAATATCAGTGTTAATATTAGATTTAGAGAGCTATCAACTCAAAAGAGTATATAAATAATAATTTATACTCACATATTTGAAGATATGAAGTTAAAGTGGCTCCTAACTTATAAAAGTTATTAAATTTGTAGGACCCAATAATATTCTTATAGAAGTATAAAAAATTCTAAGAGATACAAGTATCACTTGTCTTATAAGATTATTTAATAAATATAGAAAAAACAAAAGATGCTTCAAGAATGAAGGAAGAATACAATTATATTTATATATATATATATATAATAACAATTGAGACATTTAGAATTATGTAGGTTATTGTGGTATCAAGTTGATAAGCATATTATGAAATTATAAAAAATAATTATTAAATGTAGGTTGAGACAATTATCAAATACAATAGAGAACCAACTTAGATTCATGCAATGAAGATCTACTATTGACACTATTCATCTATTGAGGCATCTTATAAATATTTTAGAGCGTAAAAGAACATTCACATAGTATTTAATGATTTAGAAAAGTTTATGATAGGGTACTGAGAGATATTCTTTAAAAAATTATAGAAAAGAGAGGTATCCCATTAATGTGCTTCAATCTTATAAGAGACGTGTACGATATACAAACATGTGTTAAGAGTTAAAAACGAATCATGGATTTCTTGAAGTTAATATTGGATTACATTATTGATCAACTTTAAGTTCATATTTATTTACCTTAGTTATTGACGAGTTAACAAAATATATTCAACATGAAGTACATTTGTGTATATTATTTGGGGATGATATTGTGTTGTGGATGAGTCTAAGGAAAATTAAAACCATTAAAAGAAACAATAGAAGTAAAGGCTTTCAACTTAGTAGAACAAAGACAAAAATATGGAATGCATGTTTGATCATTTGGTTATTTCAAACTACAAAAAAATAAGATTAACACACATTATATCCCTCATAAAAAAAGTTTTAAGTACCTAAGGTAAGTTTTTGTGAGTGATAGGAAAATTGATGATGATGTTAAGCATATAATTAATGTAGGTTGATTAAAATGAAGGGACTTTGAGGTATTTTATGTGACAACAGTAAATATTATAAGTAGCAATTAGATATGCAATATTATATAGTTCTTAATGTTGGGTTGTTAACCATCAATATATACAAAAGATGTTTGGAATAGAAATGATGATGTTAAGATAGATGTGTAGTTACACAAGAAAAGACTGTATAAGTAATAATGTTATTATAAATGAAGAAAAAACATTTAAAATGGTTTGAATATGTTGAATAATGACCAAAGTAAACTCTCACAAAAAGGTCTCAGAAACTCTATGGTAAAAATCTTAAAAGAGGATGAAGACAATGACAAAAGTGTTGGACTAGCTTAAGTTGGGTAAACTGCTAATGGGGCACAGGATCAAATTCAATAGACGCAAAGAATACACATCTAGTATAGGAAAAGGCCTAGCTATTGTTGTTGTTGGTCTTCAAGAGTGTTCAAGCGTAGTTGTGCAGGAAACAGAAGACCTCCAACTAATTAAACCTAACAAAGCAAGGGCATACCAATAATATGAATGATACTTCCAAGGAACCTGGCTTTTAGAATTTAATTATCGAGACAGACAACATAGAGGTGATACACATGCTCAACAAGAGGGAATTCCAGAAAAACAATGATAGTGTGTTACTTCAAGACAGTTTCAATCTCAGTCTGAACTTTGGTACTCCAATTTTGTTCATGTCAAGTGCCAAAGGAATAAGGTGGCCCACAAAATGGTGAAAGACAAAATCACCACAAGATGGTATACACTGAAGAAGCTCGAGAAAGTGTACATTCTTGCTAAACTAGCATTGAGAGTTGCGGCTAAACTGTAACGCAGTATCCATTCCCTTTCAAAAATAAATATATAACGAATATAAAATATGTGTAATAAGGCTCTGATTCTTGACATGTTACATGTTTAGAATTAAGATATCTAAATTTATATAACTTTTAATGTATGCAAATATGCAGTATATTTATTATGTTTTCTTGTAGCTCCTCAAGCAAGGTTCAACTAGTCAAACCATTGAGCTCTCAAGAGTCGAGATGAGATCAGACGACCCATATTATGTTTTCTTGCAGTTCATCTCACTAACTGTACGAGATGAGTTATAAGTCATCTCACGAAGCTCATATAACAAGACACAACAAGCTTGTCACAAGGGCAGACGAACCAAATAAATGTTCTACTCCTTGATAACCTTTCATTTCCAAAGCACCATGAAAGTTTCTAATGTGATGGGACTGAGTCATTATCCTTTCCTCAACTGGAACCTAACAAACCGTACTGCTCCTTTCAAGTGGGTGCCACATGCAACGGCTGATCTACATTGAGGCGAGATAGGACGTTTGTTTTACTTGAAATTCAAAAATCAATGAAAAAGTTAAATGGTAAATCCATGGCTATCATATCGCCTAACCCTAAACGGTCAAATAGACAATTCGCTCCACCTGTGAAAAATTGTAGATCTACCACTGGCTTCAAGGGTTTCCTAGGGTCCTCACTCAGTATAATATAAACGGTAACCTCATCTGTAAAAGGTATGCTATGTGCATGTATATTTCTTTTATCTTACTTTTCATGTTCAATTTGTCATGAGAGGTATAAGTCCCACACTGACTCCAAGAAATAGAGTCAAAGAAACAAAGAAAAGCAAACATTACCAACCTACTCAACAGCAAATAAAAAAACTTTTTTGGATAGGATGAATAGGCCCTTCAATGGTTTCGGGTGGGACAAACTATGTATTATAGTCTATGGATCCTACCATGGATTGTAGACTCTAAGTTGATTTTTGAAATTTTGGGTGGGGGAATGCCCCATCTTAACTCACCTTCTAGTACATAGAGTCACATGAGTTATGCACATCAAATAAGCTATTCCAATTAATCTTTGATGTCAATGCAACTATCAAACTATCATGTTGGTTGAAACCATTGGTGCTAGATTATTTCATAATGAGCAAAAGCACTAGTAATTATCACCTCGTTTTTCTATTAGTAATGCAAGGCTTTACCGACTACCTTTCTGGCTTGGCTTAATGGAGTATAGTGGAGGCTTGTTTCGCAAGGCTACATCAACTTTCTTTCTAGTCTTACTTTATGTCAGTGGGTGGTAGAGGACTCAATTTCTATCTTCTAGCAACTAGAGTAAGTAGCTCACAAGCAATTCATTAGTGCTTTGAGCTTCCCGTCCAAATGAAGTGCTCACCAAACCATATCATAAAGCCAAAATACCAAACTAAACCACTTGTTTGGATTGGTTTAATTGGTCTAAATCGGTTTTGCTGGTTCTTGGAACACCCTTAATGACAAAGATCACTTTCTTGCATCATCTATTGTGCCTAATCGATATTAGTCTATCATACGAAGCAAATGATGAGTTTTAAGAAGGTTCCTTAAATAAGTTTAACAGCACTCACGCTCTCTTTTACTTTTTAAGAACATGAACATTATGAGGTTTTCTTTATATTTTTTTAACACACTTATAATTTTCTAAATAAAACTTATGCCAAAAAAAAAGAAAATGGAAGACATGAATGTTTAGCATAAGAGGTGTAGCAGGATATATATCAGAAGGTTAATATATATTATATATCCTGCACACTTTTCAGTGTGTACACTCATGCCTATTAAAATACACATATTATATTTATACATATAAAGAAAAAGAATTCTACATGCACACGATACGAAGCACTCATGTCATTCTTTTCCTTTTCAAGCATATATATATATATATATATATATATATATATATATATATATATATATATATATATATATATATAAACGTTTAAGATGGTTTGGACATATAGAAAGAAGATCAAACTGTAAGAAGGTTAGAAAAACTAAATTTGGAAAGTATTAAAAGAGATAGAGGACGACCACAAAAGTGTTGGAAAGAAACAATAAAGAATGATCTAGCTTATTGTGAGTTAACTGCTAACATGGCACACGATAGGGATCTATGGAAACAAAGAATCCATGTAGCCGACCCCGTCTAGTATGGGAAAAGGCTTAGTTGTTGTTGTTGTTGTATATATATATATAAAGAGAGAGAATTGTGTTCACCTGTGATATGAAGTACTCATGTCATTCCTTTACCTTTTTAGAGCATCAATATTATAAGTTATTCTTTATATTTTTTAACATATTTTGAATTTTCTAAATAACTAATAACTCTTATGTAAAAAAAAAATTAAATGAGAGGAATAAATGGTTAGTATAAGAGTTGTGGCAGGACGTATGTTAAAAGTATATATTACATATCCTGCACACTTTTTAGAGTGCATACCCATGTCTCTCCTTTTTGTTTTTAGAAATGAGTATAATTTAAAATTTTGAAAGTATTAAAGAAAATAAAAAAGAAAAACTGTTGTTTTTGTTAAAAAACATATTGAATTCTCAAAAAATAAAGAGACCGCATGCGCATGAATTAGCTTGCATATATATAGAGAGAGTAATACATGCTCACATGGTTAGATAGATGTTTTAAAAAATGATAAAATCTCAACCATTCAATCAACCAAATCTACCGTTGAAATAGTGAAAAGTATTAAGTATTTTTTCCAAATATATCCATTCCACCTTGGACCTGGTACTTTTGATTTTTTTACGTAAGGATCTCAGGTTCAGATCATGACTAATCTCTCGGTCTCTCTTTCTCTCTCTATATATATAACATAACTAGTGTTTATGCATCCATTAAACAAGTTCTTCGAACATGTCACGGATCTGCCCAAACCTCAACTCAAACGAGGTTCACAGTTCACGTAATGGCAAGTAGACACCAGTTTATTTTCAGCCACATAGAAGCTTTACTGGAAACCGATCTAAAAGATGTTTCCTTGACGTTACCTGAAGACGTCAATGTACAGCGGAAGGGACTTACCGGTCTCGTACTTACACTCCAACACGCCTCGACCTCTCACTCAAGAAAACTATGAAGCAAGCAGCAAGGTAAGTCAACAATGGAACTTTATTTCATCAAAGACAACTTGTTACAAGACTCGGTTATAACAGGAACCGATCTTCACACTCTCTAGTTAGGACCAGACTTCACCAACTCTTACTGTCTCTAACTCTCAAGAGTATCACTCACTCTCTCAATCTATCAAGGAATGTCCACGCCTCAGCCCCATGTGTCTATTTATAGGCGCGGGTAAGTGGTTGGCCCAAAGGATATTCCGATGGAATATTCCTTTTGGGTTAGCATGGCTGGTTACAGCTAATCACCAGCTCATCCACTAGAATCATCCAGCCCCTTCTAGCCTAAAAGTGTGAACACTCTTATGTACACTCACTACCTAGCTTAGTACCCGATTAGGTATCTTAATACAAGTGTGTTAGGCTCACTTAGCATGATTGTACAAAAGAGTTTATGTCCAACTACTAGACTCACTCCTATTATGTACATCAACATACAAAGAAGGGCATTGAAGCCGCATGAGCATATGTGCGTGCATGAAGGCAAAGGTGTGTGTGCATGGCACTTGTTGTCCTCACTCCACCCATGAGTGAGTGCACATATGTGTCAAGGTTGTGACAACTCTCCCCTAACTGAATCAGGACTCGTCCTCAAGGCCTCATGGTATACACGTATCAGCTACTCATACTGCTGAATCTGTGCATTGGGAACCCACGAATCATTGTCAGAACTCTTCCCTCTCCACCTCACCAAGTACTTTGTCTGTCGACACAGTCCAACACCCTCGACTCTGTGTGCTAGCACTACTTCTATGGTTGTGACACCCTCTCGTACTAACAGTGGTAGTCGACGCTCAAGTCTTTGGGGATCCTAAAAGTACTTCTTTGTATGTTGGGGTACATAGAAGACTAGATGTAGCTTCAACCTATTTGGAAACTCTAGCTTGTATGCTCCCACTCCTATCCTCTATATTACTCTGAAAGGTCATCATACTTAGGTTTGAGTCCCATGTGACTCCCTTTATAGACCTGTTTTATGATGTACTCTAGGACTTTAAGCCACACTTGATCACCTATTTTAAATTCTACTGGCCTTTCGATGTCTATCTGCATACTTTGTCATTCTCGCTCGAGCTCTCTCGAGTGAGGTCTTGGCCTCAGCATAAAGTGCTCTCCTATCTCGCAATTCTCTCAAGGTTGCTGGACAACTAGTGTCACTGTCCCCTTGTACCAACTTCAATAGACCCAAGGGTTGCCAAAATAAAGTTAATTCGAAAGGACTCTTTCTTGTAGATAAACATCTATGAGAGTTATAGCTATCCTTCTAACATTGCATTCAAACACTCAGTCTAGCCATTGTTTATGGATGTTGGGACATTGAGAACAATAGTCAGGTCTCAAACATTTATAACAACTCAATCTATATAACCTATTGGTAAATCCAACGTCTTTATCGCTAATGATCACTTCAGGTATACTAAAATGTTTGACTACATTCCTCATAAGTAGTCGTGTGGTTTCCTTTATAGTACACTTTCGTGGTACTGTCATGAAGACCCCATATTTGAAAAACTTGTCTACTACCACAAGTATGGTCTCATACTCATTTACTTTTGGTAACCCGGATATAAAATCCATAGACACTAATTTCCAAGGTCTCGCAAGTACATGAAGAGGTTGCAATAACCCAGTTGGTTTATGTCTCTCGATTTTATCTTGCTGACATGTTGGGCACATGTGAATGTACTCTGTTATATCACATATCATGCGGGACCAGTAGTACCTGCATCCAAGTAGTGTGGTCGTATGCTCTACCCTAGATTCCCTACATATGGTGCATCGTGCACCTCGTACATCAAATCTCTCCTTAAACCACTGATTTTGGGAATCAAGAGTTGTTTATTCCTAGTTCTAACTAGACCATCTCGAATCTCATATTTATCTAAAATCTCATATTTGATTTGATCCTTGATTTGGTTATAAGAGGTATCATTCTGGGCATGTAACTTTATCTTATTTGGCATTTCACCCTATATTCTAACTATGGCATTGAGAACTTCCTCCATTCTCTTTCCATGAGTGCATATGTTGCTGCTTTATCACATCCTAGTCTACACACCCACTCGAAATCATATTCTTAAAGGGTTTCTAACCATCTAGCCTGCCTAGGGGTTAGTTTCTTTTGAGTCTTGAAGAATGTATTTGCCACATTATCTGTCACAACCGTGAATGATGAGCCTAAAAGATAAATTCTCTAAATCATCAATCAATGTACTACGGCCAACAATTCTCTCTCATGAGTGGGGTATCGAGTTTTGAGAGGTTGCTTGTATTTGTGTGTACTTCGAAGCAAAGGATGCCTGTTTTGAGTAAAAACACCTCCAAGCACACGGTTGCTTGCATTTATGTGTACCTCGAAAGGTTGAGTGAAATATAGGAGATGTAATATTTGTTCATTACAAATTACTATTTTAAGGGCTTCTAGAGCCTCCCCACACTCTTAAGTACACTCTCATGATTTTCTCTTTTTTAAAAGTTTAGTAAGAGATGTAGCCATCTAAGAGAAATTTTTGATGAATTTTCTATAGTAGTTGGCTAATCCAAGAAAGCATCATAGTTCTCCTACCGTTTTTTAAGTTTTCCAACCCTTAATTGCACTTACTTTCTTAAGATCCATTTTTATTTGTCCCTCCTCACCTATTATATGTCTTAAGAAAGTGATAGTGTTCTTGCCAAACTCACACTTCTCTATTTTTACATAGAGAGAGTTAATCTTTTAGTCTCTCAAAGACTAACATGAGATGTTAGATATGTTACTCCAATGTCCGACTGTAGATCACAATATCATATAGGTATACAACTACAAACTCATCAGTGTAGCCATGTAGTACCTCATTCATATGACGGCAGAAAGTGGCTAGTGCATTTGTAAGCCTGAATGACATGACTAAGAATTCGTAGGATCTATAATGAGTGACCATGGTTGTCTTGGTATCGTCTCTCGGTGCTATCCTTACCTGCCAATAGCCTGACCTTAAATCTAGTTTCATGAACCATTTAACTCCCCCCAAACAATCAAAAAGGTCAGCTACCAAAGGTATAGGGTATCAATCTTTCACCATCACCTTATTCAGTGCCTGATAGTCTACACACATTCTTAGTAACATGTCTTCTTTCTTTCGGAACAAGATTGGTAATCCAAAAGGAGATTTAGAAGGTTGAATCATCCCTGCCTCTAGAGACTCTCTCAATTGTCTTATGATCTCCTCTAGCTCGAAAGGACATATGGTATGGTGCCTTGGATGCCGTTCATGCTTCGGGTTTCAACACGATCTCATGGTCGGTTCCCCTCCTAGGTGGTAACTTCTTGGGTAATTCGGGTGATATAACCTCATTAAACTCATCTTAACACTTTGATGATTCCTAAAAGAATTTTCTGCCCCATGGACTCATCCTTGGGTTCCTTTAGAATTGTTAACATGGGTGTCATTTTCTTAATCTTGATTTCAACTGCATAGCTGAAAGGATCATTGCTCCACAAGTGGTATCCAAGGAAGCTTTACTCGAGTCACATTTATGCACAAATCCAAGTTGTTGTGCATCCATGCAAATCAAATCTCCCAAATGAGATGCAAACGCCATCTTGGCTTCCCGAAAAAAGTTACACCCAAGCACTATCCCAAAATTGTCAATAGTGCTTATAATAAAATCAATTTGGCCTCTCCAACATCATACCCAGACATTGCAAGCTTTCGTAACCCCCGTGACTTTACTTGTTTGAGTATTAACGGTCTTAAGTCATTGATCCGACGATGATAGTTTAAGTCCCATAGATGTAGACAATTGATTGGAAATAATGGAGTGTGAAGCTCCAGTATCGACTAGTGCTCACACCACCATATTCTCAATGTATGTTTCCACGAAAATCAAGTTTTGCTTGAGTTCTTCACTCACCTTAGCTTCACCAAGAAGAAGAAATCTAGAGGCTTGGGCCTCACTCATACTTGGTCCCTCGGACTCTCTTCGGCAAGGAGTGTTGTCAACTTGGCTTTCTTCGAGCAAAACCTCATCAAATGGGGTCCTGACAAAAAAACAAGTATTTTTTCCCTTTAGTTTATTCGAACTCGGTTTCTTTGGACTTTCCAAAGATTTTTCCTTAGATCCCTCGTTCGAATTTTTCTTTTTCTCCTTCTTTGACTTGTCTTTTTTTTGGTGATCCTTACTCCTTTCTTTTTCTTAGGATCTTTTTTCTCATGTTTTGAAGATCTAAGATCCACAAAAGACTCCATAGCTTCAACTATCGAATTCGGACTTCACCTTCTCAATTCAATTTGAACCCAAGTTTGAAGTCCTTCGAAATAGAATATCCTATCTACTTCGCTCATATCATGAATATCAAGTAGGATGCTGAACTTCTTCACATAATCATGAAGAGTTTCATCTTGCTTTAGTTACTTAAGTTGTTCACACGTCTTTCTTAGGTGATTAGGAGTGAATTGGGTTTCCAACTCCTTTTTAAACGAACCCCAATTCGTAGGAAGTGGAGCTCTACCACTAGTGGTTGTTCGTTGCCTACTCCTCTACCAAAGTTTAGCATCCTCTTTCAAGTAAAGAGAGGCTACTAAAATTTTGTTGATTTCGGGCACTTTAGTTACCTCAAGATACTGCTCCCAATCCCATAAGAAATTTTCAAGAACCCTCTTATCTCTTGCCCCGTTGTATTGGGCAGGTTCAGGTACTTTGATTCGACTTGAGAAAAGGCCATTACCTCCAAAGCTGGCATCTTGCTGCTAGTCGGTAGAAGCCTGCTGTTTAGTTGCCCGTGGAACATCTTGTGTTGATGCAATTGGTTCGCAAGTCTGAGGCATCAGTTCCTTCTACTGAAACTGTTGCTTATTTAGTTGCAATGCCGTGAATTGTTGCTCCAATCCGTCTAACCTCAACATTACTTGAGCTAAGACGTCTTCCAATGGAATCCGTCCTGAAGAACCTTCTTCTTCAACGGTGTCATGTCTGTTTCGTCTCATATTGATTAGAGCGGAATACAAGACTCCACTTGACCCTTATATACCTTCTTAGGTACCCTAAGAATCACCTAATCACATTTTACATGACTTGATAACAGACTGAACACTTCGGATTCTGCTGTCACAACAAAACAGACAGTAGCAGACGTTGTCTATTTTTCTAAATTTTTACGGACTTCAAAATCAAAATCAAAACAGACTGAACACCTAAATTATTACATAATAGTTACAAAGTTTTATAACTTATAAGTATTAAGTTCATTAACTAATTTATATACATCATAATTGATATATTATATTACAAAATATATGTAGAGTATGTAGTAGTAAATTAGTAATGAAGCTATGTAAGTATATATTAATATATATACGTAATGTAACTATGTAAGTATATAGTATATTACATATATGATATACGTAATGTATTATGTAATATAACTATATATGTATTGCATTATATATATAGGATTGAGTTCTTCAATTCTTTGGGGAGGAAGACTGCAAGTCTGACTACGACTTCAGAGCAACCTAATCCCACTGCATCCTCTAATGCAAAATCGGCTGAGACAGTTGCTGAGGTTGCTTGTAGTGATCTGACGAAAGACACCCCTGTTGCAGATTCCGAAGATGCAGTTCGTGTCAATGGTGATGCACGTGGAGAACTTCTGGTGATTATGGATGATGGTGAAAAAGGGGCAGATTCAAATGGAGGTTCGATTACGGTTGCTCCAGAAGAAGAAGAGGCAGCTTTTCTGAGATCTCTTGGTTGGAAAGAGAATGCTGGAGAGGAAGCGCTGACTGAGGAGGAAATCAACGCCTTTTATGAGGTTGTCTCTCCCCCCCCTCTCTCTCTCCCTGAGACATGCATACAGTTGTGTGTGTGTGTCCGCATGCACGTGCATGTGTGCAAGTAGGCATGGACAGATGAGTTTTCCAAAGGAACCATAGAAGGCTGTATATTGAAAAACCTTTGTTTTATTTGCAGTTGCTAAAGTTGAGGCCATCTGCTTCATTTCGTCAGACAGCTCAGCAATGCAATGGCTCTGTCTAACTGATGGCAATGGGCAGTTCTTATTCTCAACAGAGAGGAGTGGAGGTTGATTGTTTTCATTCTGAAAGTGGAAGGTACCTGTGATAGTTTTTCTTTCTTTTTTCTGTTATGTGGGGGCTCAACTGGTCTGATATCAGTGGGGTAGAAACAAAGTCTGCTCCCCAAATTTTGAAGGTATTGCAGGATAAAGGTGAAGAAATTTACTGTTTGTCCTTGGGATATTGGCAATCAGAGTGATCCTTAGAGGGTAAATGAAGCACATCATGTACACATCAGTTTGTGAAGGTGGAATTGCAATAAATTGCTCTCTCTCTCTCTCTCTCTCTCTCTCTCTCTCTCTCATGTGTGTGCTCCGCACCGATGGGAGCCACCCGGAGTAAAACTCCGAGGCTAGGAATGGTCGTGAAAGCTACCGGGTACCTAAACTCTGAGAAAAGGAAGCCTTGTCCCTAAAACTGAGTCTTCTACAGGTTCAGCCAGAAAAAAGGTCGCCTGGTTTTCTATAATAATCAATCCGGGGACGATAATCTCCTATTTTATATCGACTTAAAAGTGGTCCGGCAGATTATATTTTCAAGATAGCCTCGAGAGGAAAAAGAAGTAATTAATATACATTATCCTTGTTCAAACAGTAAACCTATGTCTATAAAAGGAGGTTAACATAAGAAGGATGCAGAACTTCACGGCCTTCAATAATTACATTAAATCATTTTAACACACTATTATTCGAAGAGAGGGATGTAGAGCTGCAATCACACATCAAAGAACTGAAAATACATTCCAGCAGATTGAGTCTCAAGAATGAGAAATTGGGCCACCGACAAAGCTGCACCTGTTAGTTAATATTCAAGCTCCAAAGTTGCTTCTGAGCATGAAGTTTAATTTGTTAAGTGAAAGGGTACTTGTAGTGGGTGAATACCAAAGCTGTGAGATAATACCAAAATTACACCATTATGTTCACCACAGAGTGTTAAAACTTCAATCTTGAGTAGGTTTTGATCATGTTAAATGCGGTTCTGAATTACCAGAAGTTGTCAAATAACATAATAAGGCGTTAATCTGAAGTTATAATATTATAAAATATAATACAATATATATATATATATATATATATATATATATATATATATATGTATGTATGAAACTCATACAATATGCAATACATATTATAAAATTAAATGAAAGAATAGGTTTGACCATAATTTACTTACCTATGAATTATATATATCCTTTTCAGTGGAGAGGAATCAAAGCCCATGTAGTTCTCTTACATTTTGATGGAAACCTTTTACCTAAAATGATTGACTCTTATCTTAATCATTCTTATCATTCCATGTTTGCATGGGATCAATGTCAATAGTACTCATACTCATTCATTATTAAATAGTATAGTCTTTGATAATATAGATCAACGAACACTTTTTTATGCTCTTGTGCTCGACGCCTTCCTCTTATCCAATCATTTAGGCAATCCTTAACTTTTAAGGCCTTAGGTTGTAAGTTAGAATGGTGTTTGTCTAATATATTACAGTTTGCACTAAATACTTACTCCGCAACATCAATTGAAGTTGGAACAACAAAAACATCATTACCAATTAAAAATAAAATTGGATAAGTAAATTGATACTCTCGCTACCATTTTAAAACATCTAATTTTTCTTCGCTTTCGTCTTCTTCAAATTCAAGAAGATCATAATCATTAACATTATATGCCTCAAACCTAGTCGAGTATCATAGAATTTGGTTACTTTCTAAGTCTAGATTTTAAAATATGACTAAAAAACTTATCATCAAAAGAGGAAGATGCATGGTTGCATAGACTAAAAAACTTTTACTTGTGGAAGCGTGTAAAGAAGTATAATCAATATATAATTGATTAATATTTAATCTTTCATTATTTATTATATTGTTGATATCATTAAGCCGATTTAGTGAATGATAATCATAATAGACATTCAAAGATAATTCTAAGGCTTCTAATTTTAATCTAAGATTTAATGCATATGGTGATTTCATACCATCATTATCATATATATATATATATATATTTAATATATTTAAATATACACAATTAAAGACTTGAAGTATTCCAATATTTACATCACTGATGTGAAACATATCCAATTATATCAAGAAGGCTCTATTGATAGTGTTATATATATTGCTGAGGTGAATTCTACGTGAAATGATGTTCCCAAGTACCGCGCCGCGGATGCGCCCTACATATAAATAGCCATAGGGAATATCCAATTGCATCATAATTATGATACAAATTTAGAGGCAGTTCAACAGTGGATGGGTGTTAGGCTTCGGCCTCTCTTGTAACAAAAAGAAAATTATAGTTTCTCAAGGCTTTGGTGTGTAGATAAATGGCTTTTTTAAGTGTACATTCATTTTCTAAACACATCTATCGTAACCTTAGTCGACAAAAACTGTAGGAAAACTGTTGTCGTTAAAAGTGACGATGTAATTTTAATAACACTTACAAAAACCGGTTGATAGAACTAGAATTTTTAGTGTCAACAGAACCATAGATCACATTGTGGTAGCGGTCTTTAACATGATTTCTATATTCTCTTTAAAATAGTTTAGCTTTTAACATGGTTTTCATATTCTCAAAATAATTGAGCTTTAATCTGTTTTTCGTAATGATTTGAAATATTTTAGATCAAACAGGTCCTCGGTGAACCTTTTCAAAGGTAAAACAAGGACATAAGAGGCCGACTTCATTTCATATAAATTCCTTTGTTCTCACTTTTGCGTTTCCATTTATGAAGCATGAGTAATTGCTGCAAAAACTATGCTCTTTGACTCTTAGATAGCAACTGCAGAGACTTGAACGAACGAGGCAAATCAAAGAGGCGTGTGATGAGGCAACACATACACGCATGCATGCGTCGTATTAAACAAGCTTAGATATGCACAATCTTTTCTCTGTTGCCTCCTTTTACTAGGACGTATATCTAATACCTTCTATAATTAGAGTGATTCTTCTAACCACCCCTACTCTTCCTGCATCCACCCCTACTCTTCCTGCATGTGTAGACCCGCAACCCGGGGCCTGCAGATACTTCGTTAAGAGAGAGAGAGTGTGTGTGTGATGATCGTGACGATGAAATGTTTATTGGGCATTGCTGTTTTGGTAGTATCGTCATGGTGGCTTTGGTGGTATTCATCATCATCGGATAAGAAAGGGAAGGATGGAAAGATGAGTAAGGTGCCAAAGGGAAGGTTAGGTTGGCCTGTCATTGGGGAGACTCTCGACTTCATCTCCCATGGCTACTCTTCCCAACCTGAGGTTTTCATGATGAAACGACGTGCCATGTAAGAATAACATCTCGTTTATCTCGCGTTTGCATGCCTTTTCCACGAGGCGATGACTAGTAAGGATATAGAAAAAGCTGCACAGCCATGGAGATCGGGAGAGAGAGAAGCATGTGGGAAGAAATGGAATGAACAGAGAAGAAGATATGGTGATCTTTGTCAAACACCAACAGGCATCATGGATGAACGGAAGCTCAGAGAGGAGGATCCCTTTTGTGCAATAGATTGAATATCGAGCAACACTGATTGACAGAACCAACAGCAATCGGACAACCGGGGTTTCTGGGATTTGCCAATCGACATGACAATCAAAAAGACGCGTTGGGTGTTGACTGTGATCCCAGAACCCACCTAATGGGAGAAGGCTTAGCTCTCTCTCTCTCTCAGCAGGGTTTCGGTTTGGGGTCGGAATCGAATCCGGAACCCAAATCGCTGGTTTTACGGCGGTTCCGCTTCCGTACCGGTTTTTTAAAGGGATAAACCGTAATCGAACCGGGATATGTCCAGATCCGGTTACGATTTGAGAACCAAAACCGTCAGTTCCGGTTTCATCAGATTTATGAGCCGGTTCAGTTTGGGATCAAACCGTCTAACCGATTTCGATCCAGCCATGTCTAAATGCAATCAAAGTAAAAGAAAATCACAATGAAAAAAATGCACAAAGTCAAAGGAGAAAGGCCGAAGCGAACCAATGAAGAGACTATTCTAATATGCCTTGTTTACTCTGAACCAACCAAGAAAACCGAGCCGAACTGAAATAGCAGGAGGTGCTCAAAATTTAGAACATACCCGAGCCAAGATTCTTGGAATTTTGAGTTGTCTTGCAAGATCGGTTTACTCAAAAATCTCCTTTGCCTGAAAGGCCACTCAAGAATCTCCGGAGTCCTTAATTGCTTCTCTTTGCATGCTAAGGCACTCAAGTAGGGATACCAGCACGTCGAATGTGGATTAATTACAGGTTTGACTTGGAAGTGCTAGAAATCCGAAGCAGATTCAGGCCAAACTATAAAATATGTTGTATTGTGAGATGCTTTTGATTATAAGAACATAAAGATCCCACTAACGTCATACACAGTTGATCCTTCTGTTGAATCCGGAAAGTTCAGTCTTCAGAGCAACAGACCTTAGGATCTAACTCAGGACCTTCACAACCATGTTTCTTACTAGATAAGCAATGGCCTCTCCTAGAAAATGAACAGACAGAATCACAGAAACAATCGAAATCATTTACATGGTTCGTAGAGGGTTATTTCTCTCCACTCTACGAGTGTTGCAGAAAAAATTAAATGAGCAATATTTCAATGATTCCCTATTCGGATTGGGCATTTATGCGCTCTCCTTGAGCCCTTCCTCAGTCTTTTGATGTCGAGTTTGTAACTGTCAAGAAGTTTCATCAATATTACAGCAAGTTACAGTTTCGTGGCTTTGTTAATAAAATTTTGCTTGTTTTTGAATTCTTGCAGTGGACAATGACAGATCGTTTCAAACCGGTGATGATTTTGAATGGGAAGTATACGCTGATGCAAACCATGGCCGATGAACCGTCGAACTGGAATTCCTAGATCTCAAGATTGTTAATAGTGTGACTAATCAACTCCTCTACTAAATATAGGTGAGCGACAAATCCATTATCAGATGAAACCCAAAATCAAATAAAGCCAGTGCCTTCTCTTAGATAAAGTGGGTTCGACTACAAAGATTTTATCTTATCATTTCGCTTGATCTAGTATATATTAGCATTTAACTCTAAAAGAGCAAGTTCATTCTTTATCGTTTCCTTCCAACATTTTTGAAGCCTATGAACTATAAATCCCTTGGTAAAAAAATTTATCCACGAGAAAATGTTGGCCATGCTTGAACATCAACATTAATAGTTTATACAAAAGTAAGATTCATAAATGAACCAACCGCTCGGGGTTCAAGTCGGTTTGTTGCATCATGAGCTTGTTTGTATTTGGTTCATGGCCAAATGCTGGGTCATTAAGCTAAAGGAGTTGACTTGATGGGTTTTTTTTCCAATTACAGGTTACAAAGGGGCCGAAGCCAAATGCACACACACACGCAAGTGCACCTCTCGGAGTCGAACTCCCCACCAGGACAAGGGCATCAAGGCACCATGCCTTTGAGCTGATGCTCAGGGTATTTGGCCTTGTTTAGTTAAGCATGCAAATGTTTGTGTACATATATGCAAGAAGCCCATGTTAATCCAACTAATTGGATGGGCATGATGTAATCAGATGACCAGTTCTTTCAAATTTTACACGAAAAACATATTAAATGTGAATCTTATATCTAAGTAAAATTTCAACTTTAGTAAAAAATTTGTCAAAGGTTATATCGTAAACTTTGATCCACAACTAGAGTGTAACTTGGCTTGCGTCCGGTTCCCTCTGTTCAAAAGAACTAAACAGGGAACAATGAACAAGATTTCCATGAAGCTGCTCGGTTCATTCATATCGTTTACCAGACCCACATGCAAACGCATTAAATCCAACAAAGAAGACTCATCTTTCGAATTCAGTTTGCACAAGAGCTAAAAGTGGCTAGTGATGACCTTATATCCTTTCTGTTCAAGGAAATCTTCATTGTGAGTTAAATATACTCGTGTGGCACAAGATCAAGCAAAATGGCAACCTAGAATCTATGTGTGAGAAAAGGCTTGCTTCTGGTTTTGGTTTGGTTGGTTCGAAGGAAACTTTCGAACATGGCCAACATTGCACTAGCCAGACTTGGCCATTCGTGTCGATCCCTTATGCGTGCCTCTTATATTTCAAGCAGATTGAACCTAACCTACTTTGCACTTCCCTGTTCCCAGAATGGTGAAACAAGTTATATATGGTCTGCAGAAGGATCGTCAATGCACAATGTTTTGAGCCTACATACTCTCCGCCGCTTGTCATGAATCCTTCGTGACGAAATTCTTGCAGATGTATCGGTAAATACATCCAACGGCACACTTAAAGCACATAAGGCTATCTTTTCATCAACTTTTTTTACAGAGCATGTTTATGCATGATCACAAAGAGCACAAACCTTCTACAGTTCACAGACATGTCCCACATTGCTCAGTTACATCTACAGCACGATCAACACTAGGGATGTTCACGGAACCGAACCAAACAGTTCGGTTCGATTCTAGATGTCAAACAGTTTGGTCCGGTTTGGTTCTAACAGGAAACGCTTTTTGCTGTTTGGTTCACACTTCCAGTGAATGGAAAAACTTTCGAGAAAGGAAAGTTTCAGTATGGTGTTAAGAAGGCAAGCATAGCAAGATCCACGACAACTATAAAATGGATACAAAGCACACCTTTCTTGATCTTTTGGCGAAGATCAAGTATAGTATTTGTCCTATCTTTATCAAATTAATATCTAATACATGATCATTGATCATATGATATTAAATTAATTTATCTTGAAGAGAGTGCCACACACAGTAGTCTTTAGCCAAACCCTAAATAAATAGAAGCCTCGTTTAAAACCGGACCTTTGGTTCATGCTACTGTTTGGTCCGGTTCTCAAAATTCCACGAACTGCAAGTAGCAGTTCGGTTCGAGGTTAAGGCTACAACAAAGCCAAACCAAACCGTGAACAGCCCTAATACACGCCGAGCCCAATCCCTACTTATAAGTCCTAACCAACCAAAACTATATGGTGGCAGCGTTGAGGTGGTGGAGGTTGGTTCAGCAATAGGATGGGCTAACTCAACGCACCATTGGCTACTCCAGTTAAGGGCATTTAGGATGTCAAAGACACGCAAAGCACAAAGCTTAGCTATCAACAAGCTTCGAAGCATCAAGTCAAGCTTATCTCTCAACAAAGCACTTGCATCCTGCTATTAGGAGTGAATGCTTTGTTCTCAAGTGATCTTTACAAAAGGAAGTTCAACTCTGAGTATGTTTGTGAAACCTATTGACCTGTCATAGATTTCTAATTAGTGAAATATTTCTCTGGCGCATTGACAAGGCTGAGTATTGCGAATACATCAACATAGAAATTCTAGACCTAAAGATTGCTCCCTCTGTGCACTTAACTTTTCTACTTCCATATATCAGTCTAGATACAAAACTGTTCATAAAGAACAGTATGTAGTTCATTTTTATGAGGTAAAACCCAGGCAGTGCAGAGGCATTACCACCATCATGCCACGTCAAGTGATTCGCAAACCGGAGGGGGGAGCAAAACCCGGGGCCTCTGTTGCGAAGGCCTTCGCATGTACACACATTTTGCTGGGGCTCTCTGTGATTAATACCTTTTTGAACCACTAATCATCATCTATGATTAAGAAAGAGAAAATAGTTGGAAATCAATTAGTTATTGATGAATGTCTTATTTATCAAAGATTCATTTTCATCTACGACAAAAGTTGACTTGGATATATAGCAAAGAGACGTTGAAGAAAAATTAGTTTCCTGCATCAACCTTTCCAGAAGCTCACTCAAGACTTTCTCAAACTGCCACTCAAGATAAAAGGGAAGTGTTTTGGTTTCTTCCCGTAGGCGTAGAGGAAAGCAGAAGGGAGATTTTTGTCATTGATCACTCAGACAAATGCAGTAATCTACAAGAATGAAGATTCTATGGTCGACGAATACATAGTCTGTTCGAGAGGCAGCTACTTCTTAATCCTAAAATATTTGCATAATTTGGAAGATTGACTGGGAAGAGTCCAAAGAAATAATCTGGAACTATCTTATTGTGTTCATCAGCTTTGCACAAATAATTTAGCTCGTCTATTTTGCACCTAAAAATGCTAAAAGGTTCGGCTTATACGACTTATAAAATCTACCTACTTTCTGGTAATTGGTTCAAGAGAAGTGCTGAAAATAAAAACAGATCTAATAAACAAGTACAGATACAAAGCATTACTTGACAGTTCACAGAAGAGATGTGTCAGCTCCCCAACGTCAACGATAGTATCCGAAGTATTATCACATTGAAGATTTGGGATCCTTGTCATGTACAAAGGCATGCCAAGATGGGTTACGGGGGAGAAAAATATCCCGAAACACATATAAACACGTCATAAATAAAAAATACTTAACCTTCATAAATCCAAAACCAAACCTTTTCCCACGGTAAGTGAGGTCAGCTACATGGATTCTCACCCACCATTGTGCTCGATCTTGAGTTATATAAGCATTTAATTCAATAAAAGGGAAGATTATAAGGGAACAAAAAAAGAATCACTACCGCCATAATTTTACATTGATACGCGCACACCACCATACAACAACTATTGAGTTATCAAGTGAATGAGCCACACTATGAAATTATTGGACAAAGACAAAATATATGAAATGTAAGTTTTATCATGGGTATTTCAGAGGACATAGAAATTAAGATTGACACATAATGCATCCCTCACAAGGAAAATTTTAAATACCTAGGGTCAATTTTTTAAAGTAATGAAAAAATTGATAGAAATGTTATGCATATAATTAATGCCGGTTGGTTAAAATGGAGAGGGACATTAGGTATTCTATGTGATAAAAAGATGTGATTAAAGTTGAAAGGTAAATATTATAGAGCATCAAATAGACCTGTTATGTTTTATGGTTATGAGTATTTACAGTTAATCACCAATATGTACAAAAGATGTTTATAGCATAAATGAAGATGTTGAGATGGATGAGTAGTCGTATAAGTAAAGACTGTATACATAATGAGGTTATTAGAAACTAATTGGGAGTAACACCAATATAGGATAAAATGAGAAAAAATCATTTAAGTTGGTTTGGACATGTAAAAAGATGACCAAATCACACTCTCATAAGAAGATATGAAAAATTAGATTAGGAAAATGTTAAAAGAAGAAGAGGACAACCACAAAAGTATTGGAAAGAAACTATAAAGAAGATCTAGTTTATATTGAGTTAAATGCTAACATAGTACATGATAGAGCTATGTGAAAACAAAGAATCCATGTAGCCGACCCCATCTAGTATGAGGAAAAGGCTTAGTTGTTGTTGTACACACCCCATACGCCATAATTTTACATAATTGATATTTACACACCTCATGTAGCTAACTCCATCTAGTATGAGAAAAGTTGTTGTTGTGATACGTACACACCCTTGTGATTCTGAATTTGCCTCTCCTAAAATCCAAAATTTATCTCGATACTCCTAATGTGTGAAAATGTCTATCTCCCTCTCTTGGTCGGTTCTTTTCTTACCATCTGACTATTTCATACAACTTTTCTAACGAAGCGTGACCAGGTGCGGAGAAGAAAGAGTGACCTATGACTTAAACCTGATCTAATACACAATATTGAACCATCTACCATCTGATAGTGCTTTGAATCGGATAAAAAAAAGAGAAGAAGAGAAAAGGGAAGAAGGGAGTCGATTCAAAGAGATTTTTAGTGATTTGGTGGGATATTTCGTCGGTTTGATGTATTTTTTGTCGTTTATTTTAACGTATTGATTTCATATTCGGCCAAGATCAAAACAAAAAAACTAGGTCAAGTTCTTCTCGTGAGAACTTGACCTCGTTTTTTATTTTTTTGTTTTTTGTATGTTTCTTGATTTTTTTGTTCTTGATTCTTATTGTTTTTTATTATTATTGATTTTGTTTTACTCAACTTTTGATTCTTCTTTTTTTCTTTTTCTTCTTTTTTCTTTCTTTTTTCGTTTTGTTCGATGAGATTCGTAAGAATGTTCAGCTGCAAAAAAGACAATACTAAATGAAACATCCGTCAACGGAGCAAAGAGATTCAGCAAGATAGAGTAAGAGATCCGGTGTGAAAGACTCTTGGTGGAATTGGGTGAGACATGAGAGATTGGGTGAGAGGAGAGAGAAATGATGGGTGTAAGATGATACTGTTTATATGATGGGCAATTTTGATATTTTTTGAAAATAAAGGTTTGAGGATAGTAAACGGGTGTGCATATAGTAATCCCTAATTTTGTAATTTTGTGAGAGATTATGGCCTAACTCCCAAAATCGTGGCACTTTTAAGATGCAAAAGCAAAGCACACGTCACTGCTGAAACCAAAAATAACAGAAGAGCATAAGAAATCCATTATGCACAATCATACATGAAAATCTGTAATAAATAATTTAGTTACGCTAACAGGGTTAGCAAAGGCGTAGTATTGAATACACTACGCTAAGTAATACTCGCTACAGTTGCTACGTATTTCGTTTTCATTTCCTTTTATTAAAGAATGGCGTTAGGGAAAACATCCTTCCTAAAGATGCATTGACTCTCTACCAATCAAATTTCAATCAAGAGTATCCAAATGAAGACGCCTATCAGTTTCTCGCTATGTAGTCATAAAATCTCATAATAACCTCACCCAAACCGTTAGCTCAAATGAAAGGGCTCTTATTTCAACCAAAAAAGGAAAAAGCAATACTCGCCGTGCATGCCCAAATCAAAGACAAAACATACGACAATAAATCTAACTCCAATTAAGAGCATAATCATAATTCATAATAATGATTGAGAAAAAAATCCCCGAAAAATGAGACTTAGTGTTGGATTTAATGTGTATTTAATGTATGTTGGTATCCCTATATATTTAATTAATATATTTAAAAGTCTTAAAGTATAAAAAGTAACATATGAGGGACTTTTGTGAAAGATGATAAAGAGGGGACAAAGTTTAGTCCATATTGATGGATGTGACAAACCTGCATGTCTTTTTATATTTTCTAGCTTATGAACCTCAGTTCAAAGAGCTTGGGGAGGACATGACATACCATACATGCGTGTGCACACACGTGTCGGGCCATGGCTAGTGGATCTAGGTCTATATTTTCGCACGAAAAACTTTTGATCTTTTGATCTAACAGTCAAAAGTTTCATGGTCACGAATAGGGATAAGGTGGAGTAGTTCTGATTAAGACGGGACGGATGAGGATAAAGTAGTGCATCGTTTGGATCGAATCTAGGATCCGTGATCCACACGTACACCTATAAATAGGTGATTAGGGATCCTCCCTAAACACATTGTTTTCCACTCTCTCTCTCTTCCCGTCTCTTGATTCTCTCTCTGTCTATGGTGCTACTATAGTCCCTCTGCCCATGGGTGGTCCCTCTTTCTATTTCAACTATAGGCGACTGAGGTGTGTTCGAGGTCGACTCGAAGCTAGGTATGTGATCTTCGAGTTGTGTGTGCATTTTATCCTGCGAGGAAGGCACAGGTACCCGTACATACTCTTCAAGTTGTGTGTATTTTATCTCTAAGACAAGCCCGTAAGGGCAACTCGCACAGATAAGTTTTTCATTTTGCTTTTGTTTTTATTTTTTGTACGGCTTGATTATGGCCTATTTTGGATCTACAACTGTTGTTTATGATTTGGACATGTTTACATTTGTTGCATATTACTTTATTATGCATGTATGTCTACGATTCTTTCCAACAATCTTAGATAAATGAGTTTTTACCATAGTAAACATGTCTATAACTCCTACCCTCTAACTTAAGGTCGACTTTACCTTCATGCCGAAAAAGTTTGTTGGTCTACATTTTAAACTCTAGCAATAGTATATAAAAATTTGGTTAACCATATTAGGGTTGCATCTGTACATCAAGTCGGATTGTCTCCTACCCGATGATACTAACCCTAGAAACTCAGATAAAATCATAGAGTGGAAGGAGAAGGACACTCGGTGCTGCTTTGTATTTTATTTATAATATTACATGGTTTATTTGATGTATATAGTTCTTTTCCTTCTACGATAGTAAAAGATTTGTAGACTGCCTTGGATCGAAAATACAATACTAAAGACTTTGATATTGAAAAGTATTCTATGGCAAGTTCCTTAAATATCAAATTGTAGAGGAGAAATCTGTGATTGAACAGGCATACGAGTTTCAATTTTTATGTCAAGAAAGTCGAAATAGAACTTCTTGAAAAGTTTATTGTTATGTCTATTATAGAGAAATTTCCTAAGTCTTGAAAGGGTTTCAGCTTAGATCTCAAGTATAAGAAGGGTAAGATAACCCTTGATGATCTAATGGTAAATATAACAATAAAGGAATAGCATAGAAATCAAAAATACGTTATGCTTGTAGACAACACCTCTAGGGTTAACTTGATGGTCAGAAAGAAATAACCTAGTGATCATAAGGAAAAATAGGCAAAGCATAAACCAAAACTCAAGATCGAAAAGAAATTCAAAGATAAGTCATGCTGGCTTTGTGGTCAGGTTGTACATTGGGTGAGAGATTGTCCCTCTAAGAAAGCCAAGAAACTTGCGTGCGCTAAAGGAATTATAGTCAACATGGTGGTGATCACTACACTTACTAGTGATGGGTATCTATCCCTCTATTCTTTAAACCATATCTCTTTTATATTTATGAGCCACAATACTGGATAGTAAACACTAGGGCTAATATGCACGTATGTGCTTATCAATCTCTTTTTGTGTCTTATCAGGTTATTTGTTGGTGAACAGTGACCTTAGAGGATCATTCGACTACTAAAGTTAAGGGCGAAGGGCATGTGGACTTGAAATTTCCTTCGAAAAAAGTTCTAACTCTTAAGCAAGTTAGATACATTTCAACAATTTGTCGAAATATTCTCAATGATCCTGCTTTAGTTAAGGAGGGATTAAGGTTAGATTGTAAATATAATAAAGTCATTATTACACAACTTAGTATTGGATTTTTTTTTTAGGGTTATTTGTGTGATGTAGAGGATCTGTTTAAAATTTATATATAACCAATTGTTTATTCTTGTATGAATTTTAATGATAATAAAGACTCTATTTCTACTTCATCTTCTTTTTTAGTGTATAATATTTAATCATATGATGTATGACATGCTAAGTTGGGTTATATAAACCTTGATTCTATGAAAAGAATGATGAATTATTCCTAAAATTATCATAGATAGAAATCACAAATGTGGTATATATGTAAAAGTGAAGCAACCTAAGAAACCTTTTCATAAGGTTGAAAGGAAATCCGAGATTTTGGATTTGGTGTACATTAATATTTGTGAATTCAATAGGTTAGCTAGAAGGGATAACAAAAGATAATTTATCATGTTTATTTATCAGTATAGTAGATATTGTTATATTTACTTACTTAAAAGTAAAGATAAAGTTTTAGATTAGTTTAAAATATTTAGAAATGAAGCACATACTCAAACAGGTAAGATACTTAAACGATTAAAGTCTGATAGGAGAGGAGAGTATACCTTAAATATTTTCCAAGTATATTCTCAAAATAATGGTATTGTTCATGAAGTTATTGTTTTATATTCTCCTCAGTCTAATGTGATAGTTAAATGAAAAAATAAAACCCTATGTGATATGATTAATATTTTACTTCAACGTTTTGAGTTACCTACCTATATGTGGGAGAAGCTTTGAATATAACTTGTCATATTCTGAATAAAGTTCTTCATAAGCATAAAGAAAATAGTCCCTTTGAGCTTTGGAAAGGTCGAAAGACTAGTCTAAAATATCTCAAAGTGTAGGAGTATCTTACTAAAGTACTCATCCCTAAACATAAGAAAAAGAATTTGTGACCTAAAACAATGGATATTATATTTTTAGGTTAAATAGAAACAAGTTATGCATACAGATTCTTGATCATTAGATCTAATGTTTATGGTATAAATGTTAACATAATTGTTGAGCTCTATGATATTACATTCTTTGAGAATGTTTTTTTCATGAAGACTAGAGTTTTTCAAAGTGTATTTTGTAGACATTATGATCCTACTATTGGTTTAATTCCTGGTTATGTGGAAAAGATGACAAATGTAGGGGTGACCCTGATTATGTTGTTTGAAGATCATATGACTATGAGAAAATACCTAAACAAAAGAGAAGCAAACGGCCTAAGATATCAAAGGACTTGTCGAGGATTGTCCTATCTTCTTTTAGCAGGCTATGACCTCACTCGAGATTAAGTTTTGGAAAAAAGTCGTTACAGTTAAATTCAGTCAATTTTTTCCAACGGTACTTGGGAATTGATGGGTTTACCTCCTAGTTGTTATATTATGGGTTGTAATTGGATCTTTAAGAAAAAACTAAATACAGACAGAACAATCAATAAGTAAAAGATCGGATTAATTACTAAGAGTTACACATAAAAAGAATGAATAGATTACTTTGATATCTATTCTCCAGTTTTTTGAATGACCACCATCAAAGTGCTATAGCATTGACCTCCGTATATAACCTCACAATACATCAGATGGATGTGAAGATTGTTTTCCTGTATTGTGACCTCCATGAGGAAATTTATATGGATCAGTCAGAGGGATTTGTGGCTCGTGGGAACGAGTATAAGGTATGCTAGCTTGTTAAATCATTATATAGTTTGAAACAAGTCCCTAAACAATGGCATGAAAAGTTTGATTATATGATATCATCTTTTGGCTTTGTTTATAATTATTATGATAAGTATGTCTACTATAAGTTGATTAATAATGCTTTCATTATTCTTTATCTATACGTAGATGGTATATTGTTGTTTGGATCCGATATGAGAATAGTAAATGAGACTAAGTTATTCTTATGTGGTAAGTTTGAGATAAAGGATATGGGTATAGCTGATTTGATTTTATGGTTTAAAATTACAAGGTTTACTGATGGTATAGTAATCTCTCAGTCTCATTATATTGAGAAAGTTTTAAAGAGATTTGGATATACAAACTATAGACGTGTTAAGAGCCCATATGATTCATATAAGACTTTGTATAAGAATGAAAGTGATATTTCTATGTCTCAACTACGATATTCTCAGATTATCGGTAACCGATTGTTCTAGGATAGTTTTGGTTCTAGTTCCATAACCTCCCCGAAACTAGTAAGATCACATTCAAAATAATTTTTTTTACAGCAAAGGGACAAGTACTACCTAGAGAGTTGAACTCCATCCAAATGGATAAACCAAGAAGAGTTTTGTCATTAAGCCATCAAACCACTTGTGATAAGTTGTAGCAACAAATGAAAATAAAGGTGTTTTCAAATACAAAGGCAATAAAGGGATTTTTATAAGGACACACGGTGCGCCTTATATGAATTGAACTCTTCACCATCAAGGATGGTGGAGAACTTAATATTGTTCAGCTAAGACATGTTATGTGAAAGGGGATTTCAAAAAATATATTTAAATTAAAGCAGTTTGGAACTGCCAGTTTTGGTTCTTGTTTTGGGCCGATTTCCAAATATCATTAGCTGTAACCGAACTGGGATGTTCCCAGTTTCGGTTATGGTTCTGAGGCTTGTTCGATCGGTTCTAGTTACTGATGTTATGTGGCTAGTTCAGTTCTAATTTGAACTATTGGGTTGGTTTCGAACCGGCCAAGTCTATGTTTGACAATAAGCCTTTGATAATGTACTTTAACTATCACAATTCGAGTGTCATAAGCTTTGACCATATTGGAATCTCATGAAGTAGATTTCTTAGTCATTATGCTTCTTTACCAACCGAAGCTAAAGCTATGAACTCAACATCTTTGCTAGAATCTACTATACATGTTTGTTTATTAAAACCCCAAGAAATGACATCCTTACCAATAGTAAAGATCCAACTACTTTTAAAAGTATGATCTTTTAAATAGTTAACTAAACTATAACTTAACTAACATCTGAATATCCTTCTAAAACTAAAGGACTTCTACTATAGAATACATTATGGTCAATTATTCTTTTCAAGTATTTTAATACTTGATAAACGCCATACTAGTAGTCCTTACTTAGATTACTTGTATATCGACTCAATTTACCCACTACATATGCAAATCAAGTTGAGTATATGTCATAGTATACATCAAACATTCAATGATTTTACCATACTCTAACTATATCATGGGGCATATCCTTTGTTTGATATTAATTCAATTATATCAAATAGAGAAGAGACATGATAATAATCAAAATAATTAATTTTTTTACAACTTATTCAATATAGTAAGATTATGTAAGTCCTATATTGTTTTCTTCTCTTATTATAATACCTAGAATAATATTTGCTTCTCTCATGTCCTTCATGTCAAAATTGCTAGACAAAAACTTTAACATTTTTAACTTCTTTTAAATCAATATAAAAATAAGCATGTCATCGATGTATAAACAAATCAAGCAACCTTTTTTATGTTAAAATTTGTTATAAATATATTTATCTAATTCATTTATTTTAAAACCATTTCAAAGAAGAACTTGATCGGATTTTTATGTCATTGCTTAGGTGTTTGCTTTAAACTATATAAATAATTCTTCAAAAATAGCATCTCTTGACTCTATCACTATATTAATAGGATAGGAGTTATTTTATTCATTTACAATAAATCTATGTATTACTATATTTGACATATCTCAAGAAGATACATTTAATTACTCTTTCACCCAACCCATTTCTTTTAGGTTTCGAAACTTTGACAATAGTTTTACTAACTTCAAACTTTGAGAAAGTTTAGGTTAGGACTTCTTTTATTATATAGTTCATATTGGATAATTCGGTTTCTTTTATTTGAAACTCTATTTAAAATAAAACATGCAATTAATAATACTTCACCCCAATAACCATTTGACAAACCATATATGACAACATAGAATTTATTATTTCTTATAACACTCAATTTTTTCTTTCCTTCACACAATTTTGTTATGGAGAATAAGGAGTCATAGTTTGATGTATGATTCTCATAGACTCAAAATAGTTAAGATTATAGTATTTTCTTTCTTTATCTATTCTCAAAGACTTAATAAAAGTTTCACGTTGTAGTTCCACTTGAGTTTTGAAAATCTTAAAATTTTCAAAACTTATCATTTGCATACATCAAATATACATAGCAAAATCTATTGCAATCATTAATAAAAGTTATAAAATATATTTTTCTTCTTATTGTTGACCAACCAAGTAAATCACAAACATTTGAGTGATTTAAATCTAAAATTTCAAAGCTTCTTTAAATTCTTGAAAATGGAAGTCTAGTGATTTTGGTATGCATGCAAGTAAAACATGAATGCATTGACTTGTCAAGTTTTGAAATTAAATCTAATTTAACTATTTCATGTAATTTTAAATATGTTTAACTATTTCATGAAATTAAATAAGTCAGCAATATAAGCATAAACAACATCCTTGTTATTGATATTCAACTTAAACATACAACAACAACTAAGCCTTTTCCCATACTAGACGGGGTCAGCTACATGGATTCTTTGTTTTCACATATCCTTATCGTGTGCCATGTTAGCAGTTAACTCACAATAAGCTAGATCATTCTTTATTGTTTCTTTTCAACAATTCAACTTAAACATAGACTCACATAAATAACTCTTCCCAACAAACATACCTTTCTTAGACAAAATAAACTTATACTTTTAGATGCACTTTTAGACCCATACTTATTAAGTAAGTAAACCAACACCAAATTTTTTCCTATATCTAGTACAAAGAGCACATCCTTAAAAGTAAGAACTTTACTCAAATTAAATTCGAGTTCAACCGTTCTTTTGCCTTTCACTTGAGCCTTGAAAGCATTGTCCATGAATAGAACTAGTTCATCTTCTTTTATCAAAGTTTTGAAGTGGTTTTTGAATACATTGTGAGTAGCATCAAAGTCTAACCACCAAGATCCAATGTCTTATAATATATTTACTTTTGATATAACAACAAGAAGATTGTCTTTAGAAGAATTAAGACTCTTGTTTTTGTTTAATTTTTTCAAGTATTGGTATTTACTCTTATAATGATCAGGTTTTTTTGTAATGGTAGCATTGGCTTTTCTTTCTCATAGGCTTTGTATCCCTACCATTGTTTAAATGAGATTTTTTGAAATCTTGGTTTCTTTTCTTTGAGGGTTATATAGACTTAGTTATCTTTGTAACATGAACTTTCTCTTGAGTAGATTGGTCTTTAGAATCATCTTACATCATGGATATCGCTTTTGCCTCTGTAAGAAATTGTCATCATCAAACCTATCCAACTTGATGAAGTTGGATGTCATCTCTAGAAGAAAAATAATTATCCTTACAAAATAAACCTAAAGATTGTTTATGTTGAGCTTTTTGTAGATGGCACGGTGTCTTGAGTAGTTGGTGCTGGAGAGATTGAATTTAAACCTTGAAAAAGAAGGTTAGGATAACACTATTCATTTGAGGCGGAGTAAACACTAACCTTTCGGTTTATTTACTGTATCGGTATCAAATAAATGAATATAATAGACCCTAGTAAACACCTTCAAAATACAACAACGACCCTCGGTTCCTCTTGCATAAATGCAAATGATTCTTAGATAAACTAAGAAAGCAAAGATGATGATGTTGCAAATCCAATTAGTCCTATAATATGACTTCCAAACTCTTTTAGAAAATCACTCACACCATGAAAGAAAAGTTAGATGAATTATGTTTACGATACCACTATATATAGATATGATGAAAATGTAAGTTATGATATGCTACTAATAAGCATAATTATCACTCAAGAAGGTAGTGTTAAATACCATAACATGGTTGCTAAATGAATATAAGTTACAAGCACTATATGTGCTACTAATATGCACCATTATCACTCACATAAGTGACTCTTAATGTCAAAACATGACTGCACCATGCTCATGAGTTACCGTCACTACATTCACCACTAATGAACATAATTATTATTAGAATGAGTTTGAAAATCACCCGACAAATGCAAGGCACTTCCAACAAATTATTTATTGCTGCACCGCACGGTAATAGAGTGGAAAATGTTTTCCTTTTATCAGGTGTGTTACCCATGCCAAATCAACACTTTTTGCTACAACATTCTTCCAAATGCAGTCAGCTAAGAACCAGTGCTTGTGAAGAGTTCTATTTAGGGAGATTATTTATCATAATTGGTTTGCCTATGCTTTGCCAACTGAAGGATGTGGGCGGACTGGGGTTCAAATCTCTTAGACCGGTGAACACTGCATTTCTCATGAAGCATGGAAAGTTTTCAGCAACCAAGGGGATTCATGGGTAATGACTGCTTTGAGAAAAGTACTCTAGTCGCATTAGAGATGAGCTGCATGCTTAGAGTAAGGCTGGCATCTTGCAATTACCGAAAACATGATGAAAAGAACAGATGGGATGTTTGTGATGGAAGCATTCTGATGTTTTGGAAGGAAAGCAGGCTGGAGGGAGCGGAAAGGTTGGATCAACATCTTCATCTCTATATTAGTGCAGAGGAGAGCGAACTCCCGGTGTGTAACTATGTGAAAGGTAGTTGGAACTTTAATGCTCCTAAACCTTTACTTCTAGAGAACATCCTTTTGAAGTTAAGGTCGACACGAACACGAGACTTGGAAGATGGAAAAGATGGCAGAATTAGGGGTTGCATGCCCGCTGTGGTTGTAGGAAGTGTCATGCGTGTGGCTGAATGAAGTGCAACCCGATCAACTCGGCCATTTCTACCATTGAAATATGAATTATTGGCTAGTAAACAACCTCCCGAAGCAAATAGAAGACGAGGGGTATTTACCATGGCCAACCATCTTGTGAGTAACCGTGTGGCTCTTGTGGAATCGAAGAAACAAAACGTTGTTTGAAGAGAGATTTCAACAGCCTGTTAACAGGGAAGGTGTTACACGTCTAGTGTGTGCAAAGGATCTTGGAAGCTATCACCAGACTGCTCTCGGGGAGTCGTGCACCGGAGAGACTCACACGCTTTAGGATAAGGTCTAGCTGTGGTGCCATCATCTAACATGCGTGCGCACACCATGCACACTGTAGAGTGCACCGCATGATGCCCTAGTGGGTGAGCGCCTTGCTTGTGTGGTTTGGATCCTTGAGTCTTGAGTCCTTGTACATATTTGGGTTTTGAGTCTTGTATTGGATCGCATCATTATGGGTTGGTTCAATTCATGTACTAATGTAGGTTTGAACCAGATCTGGATCATTAGGATCAAGTCCATTTG
This sequence comes from Brasenia schreberi, assembly GCA_036023115.1. Taxonomy (NCBI): domain Eukaryota; kingdom Viridiplantae; phylum Streptophyta; class Magnoliopsida; order Nymphaeales; family Cabombaceae; genus Brasenia; species Brasenia schreberi. The sequence goes on from JAYKKT010000049.1 coordinate 4,625,304, forward strand.
AACTGATCTGGACGGGATTGTGTCCAGTAGGTAGTGGGTCGAAAATATCTTGTATGGGTTGCCCTAACAGGTCCATGTATGGACACAGGCTTTGATTATAAAAGGGCCTCACGACGTAGGGTCGGGCAATCTGTCCCTTAATGAGAATAGGGATGGCAATTTCTACCGCCCTGCCCCGCGTGGGGTGGAACCTGTCTGGCTGCGGGGTGGGGTGCAAGATGAAAGACCTGCATGCAAGCCGTTTGGCTCCAAGGTCACCTGAAATTTCTGGGCGTCAAGTGGGGGTTCTTTTGGGAATGGAATTAGCCTTGTAGATGGGCATCGGAAAGCTTATTGTTGCAACTGACATGCATGATGATTACAGCTCTTAATGAGAAAAACCACAGACAAGTCACCCATTTGATCAGGTGAATTCACGCATGGATGAGGAGAGAATGGAGGGTAGAGTGTACGTCGAGAAGAGTGCTTGTGCAAATTGGCTAGCTTCACTGAGTCATAAACAAACTCCATGATGTATTGCAACATCCACCCCCTCAATTAGCTGTGCTTGTTACTGCTGATATGTGTGAACAGCGGATGCTCATCGAGCGTCCTCTGCAGTAGAGAATTAGCTACCCACCTCTGTTCAACCAAAAAAAGCAAGTGCTTTTTATTCTCAAAATGTTAGACGTCTACGTATTTCCACTGAAACATGTAAAAAACACCATAGACGAACTTCAAACCAGATCCATTTCAAGGCCACGTTACAAACTAATCACAGCTTCGATGCTCCCAAGGCTCCATAGTAAGTAATATTTCAAGCTAAAGGCATAAATACCAATCATTCTCTATGGCATGTGTTTCCCCTATATAAAACTCACAGAACAAAGTTTTATTTCACTAATCTAGACTCCCAAATGCATTTAGAACAATCAACTTGGTAGGGAAGGCGTTTTGAATCGTGTAGTTTGGATGTAAATACCTATCGTACCATTTACTTAAGTTAAATGATTGGACCTCTCCACAAAACTGACTATGTCAAAAATAGGTGATCTAAACCATTTTTCTGCCCAAGGGAATATCAAATGGCAAATATAAAGCATATCTTAGGTTTAGATTTGCTAGAAACTAGCACATACGGAAAAATCGAATGTTTCTTACTAAAGAGTATATCAGAGGCTACATCACACTAAGAGCAACAGTTCACCTGGCTAGATGGTCGACTCACAAGCTGAGGGTCCTCAGTTCAATACCCTGCCATGCATTTGGTTTCAGCCCCCATCTTACCCAAAAAGAACGCGACATCCATTTCTCATCTACCTGCGACCCTCACCTTGAAAATAAAAAAGAACCACCAGTAACACGACCAAAACAATCTAACTGCCATTACTGTCAATTTACATGCTAAGATAAATATTGGTTGTTTAAATACCAAAAAACAGAATGGCATATTAAGGAAAAGGCAAAACAACGTCAGAGAGGTCTTCGTGCATCATGCACGTTCACAGCCTGTAGCTGCTATATCCAGACGATCCGTATGCACCACCAATTGAGTGAGAAGACAAGGACGGAGGGTAGGATGTACTACTACTATATTGAGAATGAGGCCTCAAACCAGAATCAAGATTAGTAAAGCTGCCAACCGCTGGCTCTCTGTGCCCAGCCATGAATTCCTACATGTAGTTTAAAAACGAAAAGCAATAATATTATTACAAAGATTATGAACTGAAAGAAAAGAAAGAACTTGAGACAACCTAGGCTGCCCTAATGCATTATTTAAAGTTTTTCCTACCAACTATGTCCCCAATATGAACTTTCTAACATACACATTTTAGCAAGAAATCATTTTCCTAAATGTGCATAAGAACATCTACGTCACTAATGCCATTGAAGCATGAAAATCAGAACTTTTGACTCCCATTAATATGCCCTCACTTTCCCCCATAAAAATTAGAGAGAGAGAGAGAGAGAGAAATCCATTCCTAACGCTTTCATTTAAGAAGGGGTTCATTCTGTGAGAAGGCATTCCACACAAAGGCCACAAAGTGAAGTTAGCATGAGAGTTTCTCTATGTTACCTGGACAGAAGACAGAGTTTCTCTATGTTACATGGACCGAAGACAGCATGTGGGTGCAGGACATGACAACAACATCAATAACAACAAATAAAGCCTTTTTCCATACTAGATGGGGTCGCCTACGTTTCCACGTAGCCCTATGATGTGCCATGCTAGCAGTTAACTCAATATAAACTAGATCATTCTTTATTGTTTCTTTTCAACACTTTTAAAGTCGTCCTTTTCCTCTTTTAACATTTTCACAATCTTTCATTTCTTCTTATAGGAGCATCCTTGGATCGTCTTTCTACATGTCCAAACCATCTTAAACGATTTTCTCTCACAATGTCATCTCCAAATAACATACACCAAGGTACTTCATCTTGAATATATTTTGTTAACTGATAAATAACCAATATAAATAAATATAGACTTAAAGTTGATGCTTGATATAACCCAATATTAACTTCAAAGGAGTCTATCATTCCTTCATGAGTCCTCCCACATGTTTTTGCATTATTGTATATGTCTCTTATAAGATTTATGTTTGTCAATGAGATATCTCTCTTTTTCAAGTTTTTTAGGCACCCTATCATAAGTTTTTTCAAAATCAATAAATTCTTTTTTTTGCTCTAAAATGTTTCATAAGACGTCTCAATAGGTGAATCGCTTCCATGATAGATCTGTCCGGCATGAATCCGAATTGATTCTCTTTTGTACTCGATACTTCTCTTAACCTCCATTCGATAATTCTTTCCCATAATTTTCAAAAAATCATGGGCTCAAGAACAAGGTTATATATGAGTATGATTATATATTATTATATAATTGAAAATATTACATAAACTATTGATAATAATCAAATCAGAAAATAGTGAATCAATCCAGATTACTAGTTTCACACGTTAATCCACTAATAAGGTAACAAAATTGATGAGTCAGACTTGGAAGAAGTGCGGGTGTCAAATGTCAGTGTATCCAACACAGGTGCTAAGCCTTGGTGCTAATTTCTATGTGAGGAATTTGGCATTCTCAAGTTTGGTTGACGGAAGGGATGGGTTCCTATCAAAATCCGTCACTAAAGAAGTGTGAATATGTCATTACTGGATACCGTGAGGGCCCTGACATTATAGAAAACTTCAAAAAGCATAACAGAGAGTTTTTGTTTTATACCTGAATTAGAGTCTGGGCGGCTTGAACTTGAGAAGCACTACCTTTGATCTCAACGGTTATCTCATCAGGCATGCCTCTGCTTTCTTGAACAGTAAGGATTGCACCACTTGTTCGGCGTATATATGCAATATTTGCCCCTCCTACCCCAATAATATCCTCGGCAAAAGACAAAGGAATTTGCATTGTTTGTGTCACCTGATAGGGAAATAGCATCAGCATTGCTTGCAGATACGAGAACTAACATGTTTGAAATACCGCACAGTTTGCTAAGAGTTATATACAAGTCTGAATACTGCATATTGAAGATTCATAACGTCATCACTCAATAAACCAAAGCTACCTATCATAGAACTATAACTTCTAAAAGCTATTCCAGGTAACTTCAATTGGGTTTAACGACCAGCCAAGGAACATGAATCGTCACAAACCCAATAGAACTATAACTTCTAAAAGTTATTCCAAGTAACTTCAATTGGGTTTTCTGACCAGCCAAGGAACATGAATCGTCACAAACGCAATACCACCAACTGCCCACTCCTTTTCCCCTTCCCCATCTGAAAAAGAAATTGTTGGGTTTCACGGAAGCCACAATTTGATTAACTTTGCACAATAAAGATATAGGATTGAAATTCACACAGGACATATGGGAAACAGGGCTTCAGGAAAAATATGCCACAAGTAGTAAATGAGAAGAACCAAAATTGACAAACATGGATACATATAAAAGACGAACCACCAAAGTCAATCCTTTAGATCAAAGGAACTCAATATTGATAAATTGACCGATGCCATAACCATAGAAGTTTGGAGGGTAAAATATGCTTCCAATCTACTTCAAGCCCCGTACCTGATTTAAAGAGAAAGTACAAATTTAAATAAGGTGTCTCATTTGTCATACATAAAAAAAAGGGAAATTCATCCTTGCATGGCCGGTCTCAAACTCAAATAAAGAAAGAGGAATGCGTTAGGCTTTCGACATCTAACATAAAACTTAGAATTATCTACCATAGATTCTAAATGTTATAAGCATTACGTTGGGGTGCCCCCTCTTAGCGAATGTAGTGAAAAGCAAACAAGTGCTTCTACATTTTTGTCCGGATATAGTCAATCAATTGAATAGAGGGTTTCCAAATCATGTACAGGTGTGGGTAAAGAAGTTAGTCCCACTACATTGCCACTGTCTGAATGTAGTGAACAAATTATAAAGAGTCTCCATATTTTTAGTATGAACATATGGTGGTAAGGAAGCTACTCCCAGATAATGAGATTTGTATTGGTACTTAGAATATCAAAACATTAACTAGCAAACTAATGGGAGTGATAAATATAAATACTATGATTAAGAAAAAGATTCACGTATAAAGAGTTTTCCATATTCATGTCTGAATATGTTTCAATGTTTTGATATTCAGACATCGAAACTCTTTATAATGCTTGAGGATTAATGCTTGAGGATTGAAGTGCAATGGATGAAATTAAGGGGACAATTGATGCATACAAAAATGTTACAAAGTTATAATTGCTCTTCTATATTGCATTTGATGAGAATCCACAATGGTGGAAGGGAGTTGATAAAGAGAGAGGAGATTACTATAGTAGATATTGTTTTCAATCCTAACTTTTGGGAGAAGTGCAACATGTTTTTTAGGATGATCGTGCCTTTGGGCCTTTGGTAAAGGTAATGTGAATGGTAGCCAGTAAAGATAACTTGATATGCCTTTATATATATATATATATATATATATATATATATATATATATATATATATATATATATATATATATATATATATATATATATGTATATATATGATGTTAAAGATAAGGCCAAATTGAAAATACAAGCAAACCTTGACCGCAAACTATCACTTCTAAAAAATGTTTGAAAGATAATTGATGCACATTGAAACCGATAAATGCATCATATTTACATGATGTTGCATATTTTCTTAATCCCTTTATTAGATTTTCTCCTACATTTGCAAAGGATGAAATTATTTTCTTGACTGCAATTGACCTTGTACACGATTCATCTACTTGGTGCAACATCTGTTTAGAGCTAAGAAGTATATACATAGTGTTCGCAATTTTGAAAGGCCAATTGTAATAAAACTCCATTCCCAAATACGATCAGGTATTATTTTTATTGCTAAGTTATAAATTATTTGATTTTAAATTAATTATGACTTGTAGTGCTTCTTAATTCGTATTAATTGTTATTATATTTTCTTGTAGATGAATAGTAAGCTCGCTTTGGTGATGCATTGAACTTGTAAAGGTTTGCTCAATATATATTACATCAAATATGTAATTCGAGTGGATGCGAAATAAACTAGAGTTTTTTCGAAGGCATTCACACAAAGAAGAGAAACTGATTGGGGCATGCTCATTTTTGTGATTTGATATATATTGCATACAATATAAAGTTAAGGCAAAAGTAATAATTTAATATGTTTGTTGCTCCTGAATCTTTACTCATAGTCATTTGATTCATATGAACAACAACAATAACTAAGCCCTTTCCCATACTGGATGGGATCGGCTACATGGATTCTTTGTTTTCAAAGGGCCCTTTCACGTGCCATGTTAGCAGTTAACTCAATATAAACTAGATCCTTCTTTATTGTTTCTTTCCGACACTTTTGTGGTCGTCCTCTTCCTTTTTTAACATTTTCACAATCTAGTTTTCATATCTTCTTCCGAGAGCATTCGTGGGTCATCTTTTTACATGTTCAAACCATCTTAAACGATTTTCCCTCATTTTATCCTCTATTGATGCTACTCTTAATTTGTTTCTAATAACCTCATTATCTATACAGTCTTTCCTTGTGTGGCCACTCATCCATCTTAACACCTTCATTTCTGCTATAGACATCTTTTGTACATGTTGATGATTAACTGTCAAACACACAAAGTCAAAACCATAAAACATAATCGTTGCTCTATAATATTTACCTTTCAACTTTAATGGTATCTTCTTATCACATAGAATTATTAAACGTAGGTTAAGACAAATATCAAGTACAACATAGAACCAGTTTGGATTCATCCTAGAAAGATTTATTATTGAGTCTATTCATTTATTAAGATATCTTATAGAACATTTTAGAGAAAAAAGAAGAACATTCACATGATATTTATTGATCTAAAAAAACTTATGATAGGGTGTCAAGAGATATTCTTTGAAGAACTTTGAAAAGGGAAGTATCCCATTACCATCCATCAATCTTATAAGAGACATATGTGATAGTGCACAAACATGTGTTAGCACCCATAAAAGAATGATAGATTTTTTGAGGTTAATATTAGATTACATCAAGGATCAACTTCTAGTTCATATTTATTTGTATTGGTAATTGATGAGCTAACAAAACTTATTTAAGATTAAGGTTCTTGGTATATGTTATTCACGGATGACATTGAATTAGTGGATGAGTCTATGGAAAATGTTAATAGAAAATTGAAACTACGGAGAGAAACATTAGAAAGTAGAGGCTTTTGACTTAGTAGAACAAAGACGAAATATATAAAATGCAAGTTTGATCATTTGGTTACTTCAAATGATATAGAAATTAAGATTGACAAACACATTGTATCCCTTGTAAAGAAACTTTTAAATATTGTATCCCTTGTAAGGAAAGTTTTAAATACTTAGGGTCAGTTTTTCAAAGTGATGAAAAAATTGATGGAGATGTTACATATAGAATTAATGCAGGTTGGTCAAAATGGAGGTGCATGAAGTATTTTATGTGACAAAAAGATATCATTACTAAATATTTAGTAAATATTATAGAACACCAATTTGAATTGGTATTCTTTATGATTATGATCGTTGGACAATTAATTATCAATATATACAAAAGATGTCCGTGGCAAAAATGAAGATGTTGAGATGGATGAGTGGTTCCACAAGAAAAGATCATATACGTAATGAGGTTATTAGAAACAAATTGGGAGTGACACCAATAAATGACAAAATGAGAGAAAATCATTTAAAATGGTTTGGACACGTAGAAAGTGACCAAAAATAAATTGTAAAAATATTAAAAAAGGAAGAGAAAGATCACAAAAGTATTGGAAGGAAATAATAAAGAATGATTTAGCTTAGGTTGAGTTAACTGGTAGCATGGCACATGATCGAGCTATATGAAAACAAAGAATTCATGTAGCCGACCCCATTTAGTATGAGAAAAGGCTAAGTTGTTATTGTTGTTGTAGTATCTTTATATTTCTTCCTCCCAAAATATGATATATTATTGGTATATATTGGTCATGTTAGAAAAAGTATACAAATGATTCTTATTCGTGATTTAAAAAATTAAACAAAACAATAATTTAAGAATCATAATAAAGTTATTCCAAACTTCAATTTTCAACAGTTGTGAAGAGTATTTCAAGAATCACAACATATTGAATGCAAAACTTTATGGTGAAGATAGAGCAAGAACTGTCATAATAATATTCAGGATATCACTCCTCAATAATGCTAAAAGGATATTCCCCCAGTACTGATATGAGAATTTCAGTCAAACGTTGAGCAGCTAAAGAGTGACAAGAAGAACAAGCACAGAGAGGAGATACATATGTTTTAGTGTATACAACAACAACAACAACAACTAAGCCTTTTCCCATACTAGACGGGGTCGGCTACATGGATTCTTTGTTTCCACAGATCTCTATCGTGTGCCATGTTAGCAGTTAACTCCCAATAAGCTAGATCATTCTTTATTGTTTCTTTCCAACACTTTTGTGGTCGTCCTCTACCTCTTTTAATACTTTCCAAATTTAGGTTTTCTAACCTTCTTACAGGTTCTTCTTTTGATCTTCTTTCTATATGTCCAAACCATCTTAAACGATGTTCTCTCATTTTATCCTCTATTGGTGCCACTCCTAATTTGTTTCTAATAACCTCATTATGTATACGGTCTTTTCTTGTATAACCACTCATCCATCTCAACATCTTCATTTCTGTCACAGACATCTTTTGTACATGTTGATGATTAACTGCCCAACACTCAGAACCATAAAACATGGCAGGCCTAACTGCTGCTCTATAATATTTACCTTTTAATTTTAATGGTATCTTCTTATCACAAAGAATACCTGATGCTCCTCTCCATTTTAACCAACCAGCATTAATTCTATGTGTAACATCTCCATCAATTCTTCCATCACTTTAAAAAATTGACCCTAGGTATTTAAAACTTTCCTTTTGGGGAATGCAATGTGTGCCAATTTTAATTTCTATGTCCTCTGAAGTAGCCAAATGATCAAACTTACATTCCATATATTCTGTCTTTGTTCTACTAAGTCGGAGGCCTTTGTTTTCTAATGTTTCTCTCCATAGTTCCAATTTTCTATTAACTTTTTCCTTAGACTCCTCCACTAATACAATGTCATCTGCAAATAACATACACCAACTTACATCTCCACATATGTTTTAGTGTATGTGAAAATTAATTGTATGAGGTTAGTAGCGGGTTAGGGTAGGGTCTCTGCTTTGCATCAAATAAGCAAATTCAGAATATAGGATGACAGTTAAGATGAGCTTCCCAGGTCCCTTACCGTAAGGTTGGTTGCAAGCCTTTGCTTCATTGAGTGCTTTAACGGATCTTATAGCTTATGAATAGCAACTATCGGATGCGAATCTTTGACATCCTAACCACCACCTGTTGCACAACCACCACAACCAACCCCAACCCCTAAACTTAAGTGGAGGCGTGGTCGGGGTAAGGTAGTCTAACACTAAAAGTGGTAAGGGCATCTTATATTCGAATAAGCTACAAGTTCACTTAAAGGTATCAATTTGCACACCTCTGCAACCAACCAACCATATAGTTGATTGGTAGGTTGGTAAGGAAGTTGTGTTAGGCCTTTGCCACTAAACTATGGTACAAGATACAAACAGAAAAAAGATGACACTATGAAGATGCCTAGGACATGTAAACATAATCCATCAAGCACTGAATTAGAGAGAATCTTCGTACATATGCAACCATGATGGGGAAAAAGAAGACAGCGACATCATATTAATGATCGTGGAGTACCAGCGTTATAGTTCTAGTCTTCTAAACTGAGAAACAGAGAAGCAATATCCAGAAAGAAATTACTGTGCCAAGAAATGTCATGATTACAGTCACAAAGATTTTAAAAATCTCAGCCAGTGCCTTCAAACAACAGTAGAGAACAGATTCTCTACAGTTGGCCATTAGCCACAAAGTTGTCGCGGATTATAGTCTCTAGAGAATCAGTAAGTATAACGAAGAACTAGGAAATGCACTAGACCAACACATGTTCCATTAGTTTCAATAGTATGATTGAACTTGAAAGTTCGTTAGGAAAATATACCAAGTTTCTGACACAAAACAAACTACGAAAAGGAATCAGCTAGTAGCTCTCAAGCAGTAACTTCCAGTTTCCGTAGAAACTAGATGGACGATAACCTTTATCCATATATTATATGAAACAGGGAGGCAGAGGAAAGCCCCAAAATGTTGGAAGGAATGATAGAACATGATCATATTGCAGTCCTGACTTAGTATGGGAGAAAGCTTGGTCTCGGTGCTGGTTAAGAAACCAACACTAGTTAGAGATATACAGTGCTGACGTTGCAGCCACTTCTTCCTTATGGGCATTCCTGCTTCGACTCACTAGTAAAGATAAACTGCCTGTCGTCAGGTTGCCCATCGCAAGGAAAAGTGGAGGCCTACAGCCTCCTGGTGGAGACCACTAGGAAAAGAGTAGGGCTACCGCTATCTGACGTAGAAACGAGGAACTACATAGTCTTGTTGTGAATGAAAATGGAAACAGCACAACTGAAAGATTAGGTGAAAAGACCAATTATCTTAAACTGCAAAAATTACAGAGTATTACCCACAAATGAGCATACCTGTGTAACTAGTGCAGCAGCTGCACGCCCTAATGTTGAAGAACGCAGTCCACCAAGTGAAGACTCTTGCCCATATGCTGACAACCCAGGAAACTGTGAATCCATAGGTGTTTCACGATCAATATATAAAGGATCTCTCTTCAGATAATCTGACCCAAATCCAACTTGTGACCCACCATGCTGACTGCCGTGAGCTTTCTCAGCCCAGGTGTCGGCCAGACGATCTTGAGCAACTGGTGCATTATACTTCCAGATTCATCATACAAAGTATTAGTACATCTCTTCGCTGACAGACTGATAAATATGATGATGTAAAACACTTACACTTTTCTCAAACAAAGGAATAACACTATTATCAACCAAAAATTTGCGTAGATGTCCAACAGATGCTTCCAGCGCTTTATACACCTGCAGGGTTTCTCCTTGTATGTCGAGAACTCTCTCATCTGGTGTAGCATAAGATGGAGTCTCCTCTGTAACAAGATGTACCAAAGAGTAAGCATCCAATTCATGACTAGATTTTCCAAAGTAACCTAGAGTACTATCTAATGTTTCTAACTACAATTTTACGTCAAAGAGAAAAAGCATGTTTGCTCTGTATTTAACTGAGAGAGATATTCTTAAGCTTAAGAAGGTGAAGTACTTCCTATTTGTTTCAACAATTCTTTAATCCTCCAGTAAAGAAACACTCCATTTATTAGTGAAGCCATATTCAGAATCATTTAGTACGTCATCAAGTGACAAAATTGATTAAGGAGAATGGATTTGCGGCTCCCACCTTAGCACTCTGCCATGGACAACCAAAGCAGCATGCAAGTTTGAAGGAGATACATTTACAACATGAGGCTACAATGATACAACTAAAAGCAACCAACATCTCAAGATGACAAAAAACCATGTCCAAGCACTGAACTTCATCAGGTTTTGTACTTCTCAAAGCACAAAATAGAGAGAAGGATCATGGATGATGCATGATGGAGTGGCCAAAGAATATAGCAAAAACCATTTTATAGCATTTTACAAGATAGTTGGAAACATGCAAGATGACTTGCAATAGTCTACCTGCAGATAATACACGCATATGGGTACCACTGCTCTCTTGGATGGACTTTATTAACGAGCCCTGCTTTCCGATCAAACTAATAGCTTGTGACGATGCAATCAACATACGAACTGAACAAGGAGAAGACGCTACTGAAATCCCACCATCACCTTCATCCTCTGCAAATCCAGTAGTACGTTTGAAGACACGTAAAGCTGCATCCATGGCTGGGGAAACCTTTGCGTCCGGTTCCTCCCTTCCATATATCAAAACCTGATCACAAAAGCAGACCGTCAATTCTCTCCGGCATTGGACAATTAACTGGCTATGTGGGAAATGCCACAGAACCATAAGACCACGCTGTTGTTTTAAGTAACAGCTGTGTACAAGAATGTTGGTCTGACAAGATAACAGTGCCATTTTGCAAAATCGTAACGAGCGAAAGCGACATGCAATGCAATGCCCATTAAACAATTAGCAACATTTCCTGCAGAGCTTCTCTGGTACCCTGAAAACGCATATAGGTTCGAATATGGGGGCCTTGAGTTATTTGAGCTATTAGAAATTTAGAATTGCAACATATTTCCTGTTTGGTAAGCAGCAACCTATTCGAAAAGACAATGACGGCGTCAGAGAAAAATACCATGTGCAATACAAGACAAATTTATCCGTCGTAACACGAGACTAACTTTTGCAAAACTTGATACCAGGATGCAGGATACTCTTCACTGGCCGCGACATGATTCAAAAGCATGCAAAAGTTCTCTCTTCGCCTACACTATGATGAATCTCATAAACGACACCAAAACCAAATTATCCAAGAAGAAAACAGAAAACCAGAAGTTCTGGGTACGGTATTATTCTCAATCATAATGATTCAAAAACATGCAAGAAGTTCTCTTTTCCCGAACTTTGTAATAAATCCGATCATGAATGCTAGTATAAACACTTCCAGAAATCATTAGCTCGGATTCAATCAAAAGGTATAGATAGAACCAAATTGTTCATGAATTCAACAACGTGAAACAACCCGAACTGAACAGAAGAATCTCTCAAAAGGCGTTGAACGAAATTAATCTTCAGAAAAAGCGAGGGCAAAAAAAAAAGGCATTTCTTCACAAAAGGAACCCGGAAGAGACACAAAAGAAAGGGAAGAAACACAACGAAAAACGAACGCAGAAATGAGCCAAAGTATTAGAGAGAGAGGGGAGGAAGCAGAACAGACGATGCGATCAGTGGAGCCGAGGGGTCCCTCGAGTATGCGAATCCGAGCCCTAGTTTCCTCGCACATCTTCTTAATGAGCTCTCCTTTTCGCCCGATGATGCTTCCGACCTTCGTCACGGGCACGATTAGTCGGAAGACGCTATTTCCCGGCCAAGTCGGCCACCGTTTCTCTCCTCCAGCCGCCTCCGCCGCCGCCAGAGCTGCGGCGGCCTCAGCCGGCACCTCCTCCTCGGCTCCGTCGCCCGAATCCCGCACGTCCGAAGGAGAGACTTTAGCCGGACCCATATCCTCTTCGGCCGTAGATTCCGCCGCTGCTGCCGTCTCGTCGCCGGAGTCTGCCATGGCAGAGAGAGAGTGCTGATCCACTCCACGACTCGGGGACTCGGCTATTTCTAAACGAGATTCGGCTCACGACTATCGCGATCATTTTCTCAGACGCCGTTCATACGTGATTATGGCCGGGTTAAAAGTAACGATCCTAATTAAATTACATATTCCTACTAAACGCACACCACAATTTAATATTTACTAAGCGCCCATTCCCTCGAACCCTTACTCTCATCGCACCCTCTCTCTCTTGCTGCATTCTCTTATCGCATGTCTCTCACCTCCTCCCTCTTTCCTGCTCGCCCCCTCCTCTCACCTTACAGTGGAATTTCTCTCTTTCGCCTCCTCGTCACCAGTCGAGCAGCCCATCTCTCGCAAGTATCTTCGAACCTCATGTGCCCCTTTTTTTCCTTCTTTTCTCATTCCCGTTGATTTCTATGTTTATTTTTTTTACGATTTTATACAAAGTTGCACATTTTTTGTGACTCTCCTTTAAAAGCGACATACGCATATTAAGTCTCTTAAGTCGATGTTAAGAAGAGATGCATCATACATGTGTTTCTCTATAAAGAGAGACACGCATTTCATGTGTTTTTCTTGTTATCTTATTCCTTTTACATTGTTTTATCTTAATATAAAACATAGTATCACGTAGGAGACAACCACTAAGACGATGTAATACAATATCATTAAAACACGATCACCAAGACGACAAAGAGGAAAAGAATAAGGGGCTTAAGTCTCTCTTTCATATGTCTCTCTTTATAGAGAGATGCATCATGTTTGCATCTCTCGATAAGAAGAGTTGCATCTCTCTATAAGAAGAGACACATCATTGTTAAATAAAATATTTTAGTTTTTTATATTATTTTATCTTAATATAGGATGCAATATCATAAAGGACGACTACTAAAACGACAAAGAGGGGAAGAAGAAGAGGTTTAGGTAGATACCAATCAGGAACTCCAATAAGACATGATGTTGAAGTTGAGCCTTCAAATTATCAAGAAGATTTTCATGTAACCAAGGATACTACAAAGTGATGGTGATGCAGATAGTGATAAAAATAAAGTTGATGATGTTCCTGAGTTGCTTCTTAGTTTTATTGGCCTCATTCATTACAATATGACAAGATCAGGTAATTTAGTAAAGCTAAACTTTAGTTAAAATATTTTATTTCTAATATTGCGTTTGGTTATTTCTTTTCCCTTTGAGATGCAACTCGGTGGTTGGTATGATATTGTGAAGCGGAGTGGATTGTTGGAGCAAAGAGCATTACTTTATACGATAATAGACCATTCGTTGATAAGTGTATTCATAGAAAGTTGGCAACCATACATTAATAGCTTTCTTATGTCATGGGTGGGATGATTATTACCCTTCACGATATGCATGATATTCTTGGTCTTCCTATGGGTAGAAAGCTTATCTCCTTGACGATAAAGATGATGGAGTGAAGTAAGAAAGGTATTTTATATGATTATATTGTTTTATTGTATCATATATCAAGACGAATCGAGAGACAAAGTATCAGTTACTATTTACAAGTATTAGCTCATGATGTTTTGAGGCTTGGTAGATACGCTTGGGGTGTAGCAACATTAGCTTATCTATATATAGAGTTGGGTAAAGCTTCTCATAGTAAGGCACAATAGCTCAATAGTTATACTACTATGCTTGAGCTTACTTTTTGTCAGAATTTATAAGTTATTATAGTCTATTTTTTATAATTAACATATTGATGAAATATTTTATTTATTGCACTTGTAGGCATGAATCTATGAGTATTTTATAGCATATAGAGTAAGCATGCGATCTAAATGGATTGATGAACAGGTACAAGCAAGAAAATTGATGGAAATAATAGTAATAGGCATTATCCTACCGAATAGCTTGTTTTTTATCATCAACATTTAGATTTGATAAATGCAGATCATGTATATAATCATAGAAATTATATATTACAATATCAATTTCTAATTTTATATAGTACTTTTATAATGATTGAGTGAGAATCATATGCTTATAGTAATTACTTGAACGACAACATATATAAGCTCTCACGATATTACAGTTGTATTTTATGCTTAAATATTGTGGAGTTGTATATGACTGATTGCATAGTTCTAGAATTCGGTCACCAATAAATGATCCTTTATGTGCCAATTAAGCTTGTATTTGCACATGTATTCTCTAAAATCTCGAGAATATATAAGCAAATCAAATTTATTTATGAACACACCCTTTAAACTTGATTTCATCATACCAGGTAGTTACCACAATTTAAGGAAAACTTCAATTTTTAAATGTATTCTCAGTATATCCAGTGGGTTATGGTACTTCTCACTTTTTTGTCAGCTCCACGTCCATTAGCTAAAGGGGTTATAGGTGACACGAAATAGCTCTATGCTGAGATATGCCATGGAGGGAAATAAATCATAGGCAATAAAAAATATGGGGTGATTCAATTGTTATGCTTCTTCGCACTAAATTAACATCAAAACTGTCGTGGACAATCTAATTAATATAGAGAGATTACCATGAAATTAAGAGGAAATAGTACATATCACTTATGGAACAACTCTCAAATCAAGTAGGAATGACTGGACGGAGACTTGTTCAGTTATTTTTCTGTCTATAGTTCTCCAACTTTCTCCAGGTAATCTTATTATTCTAAGACTATGGGTGGTGTTGAGGATAGATGATTTGAGCTTCTTGTTTTCTTAGTCCATGTTGTATGTAACTACATGCAATTACTTTTAAAATCTATATTTAAAATAGTTGTTTTCATGATATGTATTTCATTTTGATGCTACAATCTATGTGTCCTATCAATTAAAGATGCTACAAACGATATGGCAAACCATTGAATAAAAACTTTCAAGATAACAATGGTGTCACACATATTATTATATATAGATTAATCATCAAGATTATACACAATATAATCACTAGGTCTTCTCAATTGCAAGTAGGCATCAATGAGTGAATGAAATGATAAATCCCAATTGACAATGCTTTTATCCTAATGTTCTACCTAGGAAGGAAAAATGGGTGGTATGAGAGCTCTATTGATCATATACAACTAAATAACAAATGAAACATAAAATTAAATTATAATATACCTAAAAAAATTAAAATAAAAGGACTTGTATATGGAAATTTTGTGAAATAAAAATCTTACTACCAAAAAATATCTTCTTGATTCATGATAACACATATATCATATATCACATACAGGATGTCTATCGACATTTGATACAAATGGTAAATGGTAGTCGATTCAACCCTAGAAAACAACACCAATACTATGTTCCAATGGGTTAGAATGACGAATCCCATGTCATGGACATCCAAAAATTAGGTGTACATGCACCAGTGCCCCAATACACAATACATCATAAAATGACATCAATGCTACTCATCAACAATGCTCACTCTAATGAAAACTTAAGAATAAATATCATGCTATGCTTAGACCTTTAGAAAACATTTTCTAGTTAATATGTCTCCCCTTATTTAGAAGTTTCACAATTACTTGATATCCATAATTTTCATCTCGTGCAACGTTCATCCATCGAAAAATATATGAAATAATAAACTAGGGTAGCTTAGCTATAAAAATGCTTATAGTAAGTCTGATCTTTGTAATGGTTGTAGAGGTAATGGGGAATCTAAATATCGATGTATCTTATTAGCATTAGAAATAAGATTAATACTACCCAATGAAGAATAAATTCTACATGCAGGAGTACCCCATGTCTACGACCACAGCTAGTGTCCTATGTGGGCTTACCCCAAGCAACACTCGTCCCCTTATTCCCATAGGGCTATATCTTCGGAAAAAACACGAATCCTCGTGGTGCAATAATCCCACCTCATTAGCGTTCATATCTAAAACTACGAAACTTCCTTATAATAAGTACATATGAAAAAGCAAAACTATTGACAACCAGCATAAAGAACACCTTCACAATCACCGTTACTACAAAGTTCTAATGTTGTTGGACCCATTCTAATTGATAGAAAGAAACCCTAGAAACTTCTCTTTTCTCTTTCCACATTACAAATATTAAGGGTAAGTGAATGAAAAAAATTATCTCTTAGTTAGGATCCTCAATGAATCACGATTGGCATTAGCGGATTCACAGGATAGGGACCTGATGTCCCTGTCCCTACGTCGATCCCCATGGAGACTTTTTAGCTCCCCCATCCCTGAATGTACCCTTAAATCTGTTTCGTTTGGGATTGGGCTTGTAGAGAGTGGGAGATCCCCATCCCACTAATATCCCTAGATAAGAGTAGACAACCATTTTAAAGTGATCATATACATAAATATAAACACTCTTGTGAGCAACATATGTGCTTTGATGTAGAAGGTTGCCTTAAACTTGGAACTGAAACCGAATCACTTTGGGATTGATTGGGTTTCGATTTCATATCCACTCCGGAGCTATTTTAGTTTTTTTTGGAACTTCCCACCAACCATAAAAATAGGGAGCACCTTATTGTTGATCTATCAATCCGTTTGTGAAGATAATAGGTGTTGAAAAGAATATATAAAACTTTGGTATTGGTGGTTCAGAACTATAAGTTTTGGTTCTGGCTCTAGGTCGGTTTCTGAATACTAACTAAACCGGGGCATCTCTAGTTCCAACTATAGCTCCAAAACTGGTGCAGTTGGTTCTGGTTACTGGTGGCCAGCAGTGTGGTTTAAGTATGGTTCAATCCGGCAATCCAAATCGCCTTGGAACCATTCGCCTAGAACTCATTGTCCAGAGCCATGGTTCCAAGCGGCCCTCGTATCTCAACCAAATTTATTTAAAATTTTGAATTTCAAACAACCCACTCATCTTCCCCCTCTCCCTACTTGACTGTGAACCTATCTTATAGATAAATAATATACTTATATTTGATATATTAATATATATTACATAATATTTAATATAATATTAATGTTAGGCTGGTCAACCTGTCTAACTGACGCCAAATGACTGATCAGACCGATCATTTCACTTTTTTATCTATAATATAATTATAATGCATATCATATATATATATATATATATATATATATATATATATATATATATATATATATATATATATATATATATATATATTATAATAACAATATTTTGATAAATAAACATGAAACTGAAAATTGCGGTTTGTAAAATGAAACCAAAACCAGCTCGTGACTGGTTCAATTCTAGTTCCAAGTTATGGGATAACTGGAACCCATTGTTTGAAATTGTCAGTTCCAGTTATTCTGGAGCCGGATAAGGACTATCAAAAGAAAAAAGAGGGGAATACTATCTACGCACCTTTTTATTATCCATACACTTCTAATTTAAAAAATAACGAAACTACCATTGCAACAAGTTCACTCTCTCTTCCATATCTAATTATGGTATTTCTTTCTTTTTATTTTGGTGATCAACATTTCATTCATTTGGAGTTATTGTTACTTTTTTTGTGGTTAAAATTATATGATTATTATCTTAGAACCTCATCGGAGAATTAAGAAACAAGAACGAAGAAAAACGGAAAATGAAATTAAGAGATGATTGATTATGCCGATTTTCAATTTTTTTATGGTTTTGAAAGGTTGGTTCTTAGAAATATTTTCATATTTTATATGTTTGTACTGTTTTTGTGGATTTTTCGTTTGGGTTGATGTTTTACAGTTTTGGGTCAAAGGATTTACTTATGGTGGAATAAATTTGAAGAGGATGACATCGATCAAAATAGTTATTATACCGAGAATAAGGAGACTAGAAGTAATTGTAGAGTACCATATGTATTCTTTTACTGGTTGACCGATAAGTTTATTGAGTATGTAAGAAATATTGAGAGAAAACATAATATTGTTATTGTTATTATTCGTTCGAACAGTAAATGCGTAATAAGTAAGGTATAACTTGGGTGTAAAAAAAAATAACAAATAGAGGTTAAGTAAAAATATTGATGTTGAAAATAATAGGTGGATGGGCATTGAGAATATATAGAGTATCCATTTTTATGGATAGGAAAGAGTGCAATTAATGGTTATTGAAAATTAAATATAGTGAATGGGACACTTAGGCTTTTATTTTTAAGAGCTTGATTTTGCAAGGAGATTGAGTGAATCTTAGTATAGTATGATAAATAACCTTACGAAAAATAATTACAAATCAAAACATATTTTGATGCATTTGAAGTAGGTTGATGAGACAAATGTTAGTATGGCAAGTAAGTCATATGTAGTATATAACAATGTTTAGATCAGTGTTATTCGTATCGATACGGTGCGATACGTATTGTATCGTGGGCCACGATACGATACGGGAGGGTGTATCGCAATTGACAGAGTATCGCACCGTATCGTGCGATACGGACCATATCGCACGATACGGTGCATATCGCCCATATCGTACCGTACGATACGGGCGATACGCCCTGAGACCCTTATAAAGG
The DNA here is from genome assembly GCA_036023115.1 of Brasenia schreberi. Classification (NCBI taxonomy): domain Eukaryota; kingdom Viridiplantae; phylum Streptophyta; class Magnoliopsida; order Nymphaeales; family Cabombaceae; genus Brasenia; species Brasenia schreberi. Next base: position 4,644,454 of record JAYKKT010000049.1, read on the forward strand.
GTCCCCGGTCGACCGAAACTCATGATTTTTCGCGGGTTTCCTCTTTCCTCTTGGGTTCCTCAAGCTCTTTAAGAGCTGGCTTTCTGCTTCTTAGTGTTCAAAGCTCCAAAATCATGCCCTACGGTGTCCGTGCAAGCCTCTAAACTCGGATTTTAGTATATTTTTAATGTTTTTTTCATTTTTTTCCTTTATATTTATTGTTTTTTGTGTTATTTTATTTTTTTTTTAATGACAAAATATGAAGTTATTAAGTGTGTGTATACGATTTTTATTGCATTCATGAAGTGGGAGACACTCGATTTGAGTGTTATTTGAAGATTGGAGAATTTACGAAGTGCTTTTATTTTTAGGTTTTTGTTTGAATTAAAGTACTCCATTGAAATGACAAGAAGGGGTGGTAGAAACTCTTATTCAAAGTCTGATGATCCGGCATGGTAGTGGGGTATACCAGTTGAGGGTTCAAGGTTAAAAATCAGATGATTATTTTGTGAAAATGTGGTTAGTGGTAGAATTTCAAAGTTGAAACACCACCTATCAAGAACCAGGAAAGAAGTTGCTTCATGTACAAGCAGAGTTAGAAGTTTGCCAGAAGGTATTAAATGGCAATGCCTGTAGATGATTGAGAACATACAAGAATGGAGACAACAAAAGGATGATTTTTAGATGTATAAAGAAGCTGATGATACTACTGCCACTGGATTTGGATTCACTGATAGTTTGCCTTCAGATTCTAGAACAGAGATTGGTAGTAGTAGTTCATGAGCACCTACTAGAGGAAAGAGGGTTGCAGCTGAAGACTTTGGAGGTGGCAGAAGAGGAAGTTCAGGAAGGAGTAGAGGAAGAGCTTCTTCTTCTAGCATACATTCGTTCTTTCCTCCTTTCACTATACCTGGTGCTCAACTAGGAATTCGTGTTACTATAGCTTCAGAACAACTGCATGATCAGGCAAACCTTACAATGGGAAGATGGTTTTATGATGCATGCATTCCATTTAATGCAGCAAACAGTTTTCATTTTCAAGCAATAGCAGATGCAATTGCAAACATTGGTCCAAGATACAAGATGCCCTCTTATCAGAAGTTGAGAGGAAAGATATTAAATTAGACCGTCAAGTGAAGCAATACTGTTCGACTTTGAGATAATCGTGGAAGGAAACAAGATGCACTATTATGGTAGATGGATGGACCGATAGGCGAGGAAGGACATTGCTAAACTTTCTTGTATATTATCCTAAAGGACTCATATTTTTGAGATCTCTACACATGTCAGAAGAGAGACACACTGCAAAGATCCTACGAGAAGAATTTGATAAGATTATACAAGAGGTTGGGCTACAGAATGTGGTCCAATTGATTACAGATAATGCAGCTAACTACAAAGCAGTTAGGAAGGAGTTAGTTGATATTTATGAGACTTTCTACTGGACACCATGTGCAGCCCATTGTTTAGATCTCATCCTCGAGGACATTAATGAGATTGATGAAATAAAGGCAGCAACTGAGTGTTGCCAAGATATTACAAAATTCATTTACAACCATGCATTTGTTTTGTGTATGATGAGGAGATACACAGAAGGTGCAGAGCTTCTTCGCACAACTGTAACTCGGTTCGCAACAAACTTCTTATCTGTACAGAGTATTATGAGACAGAAGCAAGCTTTGAAGAGAATGTTCTCCTTAGATGAGTGGCAACAATTTGCAGAGTTGCCTCAAAACAGAAGAAATAGAAAGTTGAATGAGATTGCAGAAACAGTTTTTAGAAGTTCATTTTAGAATGCATGTGTCAGATTATTGAAAATTACTTATCCTTTAGTGAAAGTTTTGAGATTGGTTGATAGCGAGGAGAAACCATCTGTGGGCTAAGTCATGGATAGGGCAAAAGAAGCCATCAAAAATAATTTTAATGGAAAAAAGAGAGATTATGTGCCCGTGTGGAAAATAATTGATAGTAGATGGAATAAACAATTGTATCAACCTATTCATGCAACAACATATTATCTAAACCCATCATTCAGGTACTAAGGAACCTTTAAAAGGGATGGTGAGGTTAATCGAGGAATCATTGATTGTATCGACAGATTAATCCCTGATGAGAGCATAGCAGATGCAATACATCGAGAGATAGAGATATATGATAATGCTCTTCACTTGATGGGTTTGCCTGTTGTAATTCACAACCACACTACGATGCATCGAAGTAAATTATTTATTTTCATATTTAAGTTGCATCTTACATTACTGTGGATTATTATGTCTCTAATGTTTATATTTTTTTACAGATGTTTGGTGGAACATGTTTGGAAGTGATTGTCCAAACCTTAGAGATTTTGCAATCAGAGTCTTAAGCCAAACCTATAGTGTAACAGGTTGTGAAAGAAATTGGAGTGTTTTTGAACACATCCATACAAAAAAGCGCAACAGGTTGGAACACAAAAGGCTTAATGATTTGGTTTATATTCGTTGTAACATACGCCTTCGTGAAAGGTAATGTTGTATTACTATTACTTTCAAATTTTCAATTCAATATTGTTTAACTTTAGTTTTCAATTGTTAATATTACTTACTAATTGTTTATCTTTGTTTGTGTCATAGGCAATTAAAAAAAGTAAATAGAGAAGAAAGTCAGTTCGATTCAATAAGTTTGGATAATTTTGATATATTAGAAGATTGGGTTATGGAAGACACTGAAGAAAATGCCTTCCTAACAGAAGAAGATGTTGCCTGGATTAATTTAGAAAGAGCGCAACAACATTATGAAGATGAGGAATTTGATTTTGAAGAAGAAGGTATGGGCATGGCTGATGATGATGATAAGGATCTGCAACAAGGAGAAAATGAAGATTATTTAGTTGATGATCCTGATTACAATTTGTAAAATGTAATATTGTATCTAACTGTAGTGTAAAGTGTAAATTATGTCTGTATTTTATTTTTTGGATTCAAAATATGTAAATTTAGATGCAATTGTTCAATGTTAAATGCTCAATCTGTACTAAACTTACATTATATGAATTTAAAGCAATTATCAGATTTTTCTTGATTTTTTTTTGAATTTTTACTAATTTTTATTGATTTTTAATTAATTTTACATTATTTTAATATTAAAGTACGATACAATATGATACGTGGAGCCCAGTGATACACGATACGATACGCGTCAAACAACACTGGTTTAGATGGGTTGTTATGTGCTCACGATATCAACATTTTCCTTAAATATGGTGAATCGATACAACTATCAACAATTAATTCATTTTGAATGAAGCTATAAATGAAGAAGTACATGTCATATATTTGCCCCCCATCACCTAGAAGTGGAAGCAAGAACATCTATGATAGAGATTGTATAAAGGAAGTTAAGACATCATCCACATAGAGACTAATTTATTAAGATTTTAGATGAACAATTGAGTCCTAAGTACATCATTCCATAAGAGTCACTCATTCGTCATCTTAAAGGACAATCATATAACAGATCCATAAAGAGTGATTTGTCAGCTTGAAAGCATGCAAACAAGAATGCCTCTCTTAGAGGAAAGCGTGGACATGGGCGTACATGTGGCCGAGGGCATGACGTCTATCCTAGGGTAGGTCATTTCTCTTCAAAGAGCTATGATCCTCTTTCAAATATTGAGAAGAAGAAATCAATGACGAAAACAAAAATCTTCCTTGTTCTTTTATTAGGTTTCTTTTTTAGAAGAACATAACTAGACTTTGAACCAGTATATGAGACAACAATATCATGCTTATGAGCATCTTTGTAAATGCTTGAGTGAATGTTGTTCGAGTCATTGACACGCTTTTGAGATGGGTAGGATTGATGACATGAAGCTCGAAGAGAGTACTTTAAGGAAGTGAAACATAAGCATGATATATATTCATGAGTTTTTATAGAGGATTGAGGCGTTGATTTTGCTATTTGTCGTGTTAATACATGAAGGATGAACCCTATCCTAGTGATTATTGGATATTCAATGTAGACATGAATTCGGTTATCATTATTCAATAGAATATTGCATTGGTACTTTTTTTTATGAGAGAGTCGATGATATTTTTACTACTAGTATCAGAGGAATGTGTGGTACATGTGCTATCATTATATTACACAATATTTTCTAGTGATAATCACAATATATTTAAATGTGATTATGTTATTTAGATATTTAGTTTATCTAATCTATAATTTATCTTCTCTTGTTCTCCTATTTTTGTATAGATGCACATGGTCGATGGCTCAACTATACCTCATATCTTTCTATCTTAGCAATGATATCGATATAAAAACATTGAGAATTAAAATCAATTGTTTCATACATGTATTGGTATGTATATACAAATGAGAGAACTAAAAAATGATATTATATATGACATTAAGGAAGATGATTAAATGTTATTTATATTTTGTAAATGTAATTATTTTTAATTTAAATAAAAACATTATTTCAAACAACTCTTTATATGCATCTAACAACTTCAACAATGTAAGGTCACCTGACAATCGCCGTAGCATGTGTTCCTAATATACTAAAGCTGGTACTAGTGTGTCAAATATTATGGTAAGACACTGATATAAGAAAGTAATTATGAAAAGTTAGTATTATAATCAAATTAAAATAAAGCTAAAGACCATACTAATATATATAATTATTTATTTACGTACATGAAGAATGATCTATGGTGTTGCCTAGCTGCAGGATAACAAGTTGTAGAATTTCTCAAGATAAACTAATGTATTCGAGCAATGTAACACTCCATGTACAACTCATCGCACTCATACGAATACACTGTTGAAAGTATTAAATATTAAAATAGTGTAAGCGTCGTGCATTCTAAGTAGCATCACATGACTTGTATTATACTTTAGACAAATGGGGTTTTGTAGGTCTATTTGTAATGGGGGACCTTATCGATGCAATTGGAATGCCTTGACGAGGGTTGAATTGTCAAACTACATATGTGACATATATAGTTCTATAATATTTAAACACTAAATGGATCAGTAGTATCTCGATAACTTATATGCATTACAATCAAAGTACTTTACGAAACTATATGGATGCTAGTCAATTTGTATTCTATAAAATAAAAGATAAGAATATATACTATAACATGTTGTGTTTAATATAAAATAAAAATATAGTTGTAGCTTCATAATTTACCTATTCTTTTGTAATCAAATTTAATTATTTATAGTACTTAGTAATAGGAGATTGCCTGTAATAAACATTCACATCCATCAGCCTACTCGTGGTTCCTCATCTAGTTATTTTGGTTGCATGCTAACTCTGAAGATTGAAAAATGTTTATAAATTCATGTCAACAATTAAAATATATAATTTAGTTTTCAATTATGAAAATGATTATATGAAAGATATTGCAGCAAACAATAATGGCTCAAAACTAATTTATTGTGCTTCTATTCAAGATACTTTTTCTAGCTTCATGTATGAGTATGTTAATGTTATTGCACCATAAGCATAATTCTCAAGCATCAAAATATCATATGTCAATAGATGTATGATCATTATTGACACTTTATCTCTAGACTTATCTTGATATAATGTACACCTTAGCTGGTACAATAAATATAATAAAGTCTTATTTTTGTTGCTGACTCTCTTTTTCAAAAAATTATTTCACAGTACCATAAACTTAATAGCTCCAAACTTAATCTCTAGGATTACATATAGCTCCAAACTTAATCTCTAGGATTACATCGATGTATATTCCAACATATTACTAAAAATGTTTTTTATACTTTTAGCCACTATCTTTTGCATCAGGGCAACAAGTTGTCCCTCCATTGGAAGACCATTGTAAAGTGTGATAGTAATCTTACCTATAGCATGTGAAAGTTGTTTGTCTCATAGTCAATGTCCAATAAAAGCAATCAACAACGCATTATTTATAACTTCATACAACAAACATTCCTACTTAATCAATCTACTCATATTTACAATCTCAACCCAATTATCGGGCTTCATATCCATTCTCTTCACTAACTATTCTCTGCAAACAATATACCTTGTGTGGGTTATTACCACTTTTCATATTGTTTGCATATTTATATTTATATAGTTAGTTAGAATAGTGAGTATTAATATTGAAGCTATAATTTCACTAAAGTCAAAAATTATTTGTTTCTACTAGATCTTATAAGCAATGTAACCTTCAAAACTAGGGAATAATCTCGACATATCAAGGAATCTCTCATCCTCACTCTCTATAATATTAATCTCAATATTTGAGATGAATATATCCTCCTCATAACGTGAAGTCTTGGCTTGAGTAATATTTATATCTACCAAAATGTCACCATCTTCTCCTTGTTGCCATTTATAGGATCGTCCTCTATATGATGCGGTATTATGTCTCTTAGATGAAGTGATGACATTATACCCTTTTGCTCATGTCTTATGAGTCATATCTATATATTAAAAAATCAGTTACTCAAATAGGAGAACCCAAAACAAAAAGACGCAACTCAACTGCATCTCCTACCAAGTGAGATATGTCTGGGCTCGCATCTCCCACCAAGAGAGACACGTTGACCAACCACTCTCTTGCCTATGGAAGATGTGCTTGTACCACATATTGGAGTGGAAACTTGATTGTTTTTTTGACAAGAATATGGTAAAAAATAATAAAAACAACAAAAACAGATAAAAATTAAACCAAATCAATGACATACATAAAAAAATTACTGAATCTCTCTCCAAGTTGACTTATTTCTTTTTTTCTTCCTTTTGCTCTTTCTCTTCTTTTTTCTTCAGATTTCTTCTTCTTCTTTTTGATGAATTTTGACAAGTTTCTTTGTTGCAAATAGATGTAAATCAAGGAATGAGTGACTCGAGTAGGCTTAGTAGGCATCAAACTCGACAACCAAAGCTAAACCTAACACCAAACATCTAATGTAGGTTGGCTTAGTAGGCATCCGAATCAGGTTTAGGTTTTTACAAAATAATCCAACCCAATACAAAGTCATTCAAACCATTAGCAATCTCAACTATCCAATCAAATGGAAAAGTACACACACATGCACACACACACACATATATGTGTGTGTGTGTGTGTTCAATATTAATGATTCATAAACTTTGATTGTATGGTTTGAATTGATTTGATTGAAGTATATATAAGTAGTTTGCATCCTCTAACTTTCTTCTTTCTACATATATAAAACATCTTAACTACATAATGTCTTTTAGTAGATAATCTTTCATAAATATTTTTACATTCAATTTTGGAGATTGATGGTGGAGATTTGAATTATTTTATATTTAATTCACATAATGCATAAGTATGTATAACAATACATTTGATCCAAAGCTCTATTGTTGATATCAAAAAATTGAATTACAAAGCCCACTAATAAATTAAACAATATTATACATCTAAGACTCCATATATATATATATATATATCAAACCTCATATTGTGGTCGACAAAAACTCAAATCTGAGCCTAATTTGACTAGGTTTGGGAAAAACAAAATGAACTAAAGAAATATGGGTCAGGTCATGGTCGACCCACTAATGACACGAGACAAGCACATGAAGGAGAAAAAAATAAAAATGAGGACCTTACCGTCAAATCCAGAAATTACAGTAAAATTCATTTTCTCAATCAATTTCCTTCCCAGTCTGTGATGAACAAGGCCCGACTGGCTTAATTTTTAGGATCGCCCGAGGGTGTGAGAGAGAGAGAGAACAAATCTGAGAGTTCGGAAAGACGGAGGGGAGAGCCATCGTTCTGAAAAATCATCTTCTTCGTAGGTCGCTGTTCATTTCCACAGTTCTCTCTTTCCGTCAGCCAAAAAGCCAAGTAGGTAATTGAATCTTCAAATTTTTGTCTTTTCTGTTTCCATCATATCGTCTCCTGATGCGTGCACCCGTTCCTTTGTTTCCATAGTTTTTAAGGGTTCAAGCAATTGTTGCTATGAAATCCTATTCGAATTCATTAGGCCTTTAAGCGTGTTGCAATTTATGTGCAACTACATAATTTTTTGGTGGTACCGATTGATACAAACTGGCGAGTATAGAGTCTTAAACAATTGATGCCTTTTAATTCACTCTTAAAACGAGCTTTTACACGTGTTACACTGATAAGTGAGAGAAAGCATACTTATGAGCTTTGACTTGGAGATGTTGTTTGAAGAACCAAATCATTAATTCCGTTGTTTGTAAAGTTAGACCTTCACCTTTGAAATCGAGGTTTAAACAATTTTATTGCTCAAAAGTTATGTTTTTCGTGTATTAATAGGATTTCTCTATGTGCTTATATCGACTCTTGAATTGAATTTCGTGCAGAAATATTCGAATCTTGGAGTGGTGGATGAATTGACTCGGTAGCTTTCTTGGTTAGAAAGATAATGCTACCAAAAGGTGCCTGCTTAAAATTCACATGATCAAACTTATCATAGCACTATCCATCTCTTGGCCGTGTGACACGAGAATTGAGTCAACCGTCCTGTCTAGGGAGAAAATGCTCAAAATTGCCATCAAAACAAAATGACAACCAAAGCCAAGCTTAGTGGGTTCCACCATATTGCTATTATCTACCAATGCATCTAGCACTGAGTAGGCCCCATACCGTATCTTTTGCTTCAATTTTTGTTCTTATGGGACAATCATAAATCCCTTTTTGATCATAGATCTACTTACGGGAATTTAATTTCCAACCTTAGCATTCAATATGTATTCCTGAATAATCTAATTTTTCCATTATTCAACCATTTTATTTTACCAAGTTCAACATTAAACAGATTAGTCGACATTTCTATGTTTCGATGCAAAAATAAGATCTTATTTGTGGCAAGTAGTTTTTTTGGCTGGTTAGTTGGTCACTTATAAGATATTAATTTCCGTTCTAATCTTATTTGTATTTATATTTTAAAAAGATACTTCTTGTTGTTCTAATCTTATTCATATTTACATTTTGAAAAGATACGGTCATGTTTTCTCATTTCCTGCCTACCGCTTTTAGGCCTTTTACATCCTCTTTTATGGTACTCAACATCTAAATTCTTAAGCCTTCACATTGCAAAGTTCTACTTGTGGGAGAAATGGCTTTAACACCATTGTCTTTGGGATCTTTTCTGTTCTGATAACTAACATTAATAATGACCAAGCCGTTTGCTCCAATGTGTTTGAGATGGTACCTGATTCTGGCCATTTCTCCCTATTTTTCACCTTCTTCCCCTCTCTCTGTATTGTTTTCTTTCTTATCGTAACAATAACGAGTTTTATTACTAGGAGATGAGTTACTTATTTGGTGGGAAGTGGGGCACGCTTTCCATGTTGATATGTTTAGATTTTTAGGTTCAACTAGTCAGTGAAGGAACAGCTAGCGCAATTTTTTACCACTTAAATCTGAAACTGATTTTTGGTAGTAGACTTACTAGGCCTGTTGAACTGATTCCCATCTATGGCCCTCACAGATCATCCTATTGCGTTCTACCTGGTTATTTGTTTTCGTCTCGATGTTACGGTTACTATTCTTAAATGATGGTATATCCTCAATTCAATGCAGGGTTGGACTTCCATCAGCGCTAGCGAGCGAGTCTATTTGTTTGTTTCTGTCAATGGAAACACAAAGTCTTCTCTTCTTGGAAATGCAAAGGCCTTGGCTGAGTGAGTTCTCTTTACCTCCTCATTTTGAAGCACTTGAATGAGCTGGTTTATACTTTCTTCTGCATATTTCAAACGAATTATAAATTCTTTTGATTTAGTCCTTTTTCCATTTGGCATTGTTAGATAAGTACTGCTATTTATGTATCCCATCCTAAAATAATGTAGCCTTCAGCATCCATTCTGGTATTTCTAAAATGCAACAATTTCAGACATGTGAACTTCTTTAGATAGCCATTTAGGCTAATCAGTGTCACTAGTTCTTGTTCATATAGTTTTGATGTGAATTCAGAAAGTCAGTTGGTTTGGTGGGAGGTGTTTATAAGCTGCTAAGTTTAAAAAGTTATTTCTTGGTTGCTCAGGCCTTTATGGTATCAGGGTACGACCAGTGCCTCCTTTTGGAAGTGCAAGTAGTAAGCCATTCGTTGATCCTGCTCTCATACATCGTTGTTTACCTGATGAGTTACTTCATGAGGTACTTCTGGCCTACATTGCCACTTTTGAAGTTCATCAATTGGTTATGCCATTAAATCATGTGATATTTCATTATTCTTTTACTCCAATTACAAAAGTACCTTTTATATAAAGTCATATTTCAGAGTTGCATGTTCATGAAAACCTTGGGGCATTTTTCATGTTCTTCGCTAGCTTCCTCCTTCTTTGTTTCTGTGAGCCTATTTTGTCAATAACATTTAGGGCTGCTTAAGCAGCAGGCTGCCCAAGTAGACTTTTTCTGTTCGTACCTACTCTGCTGCATTGACCAGGACCGGACAGGAGGGAACCATAACCAAGCCAGGGGTTTCCCTGGTTTGTTTCCGGTTTCAGCTTTCCAAAACTCGGACTTGGTGGTTCCAATCTACCAGTTCCAACTTTTTTTTAAGGTTTTAAAATTTTATTTGGTAAATATTTCAGATGCCATGTGTGGCATTAATTGTCCTGGGCACTTGAAAGTGTGTGTGTGTGTGAGAGAGAGAGAGAGAGAGAGAGAGAGAGAGAGAGAGAGGGGTGGGGGTGGTGGTGAGATGGGGCCTGTGCCTATGATGGTGGTCAGTGGTCTGTGTTTTCATTTTCCAAAAGGAACCTATGTCTTATCCATATATTGTTTTTAATCAGATTTTTTCAAGGATGACACCATACAGCTTGGGGAGGGCAGCATGCGTTTGCAGGAAATGGCGTTACGCTATCCGCAATCCTCTCTTTTGGCGAACTGCCTGTCTGAAATCATGGCAGGTATTCCTGGACCTCATGGCATTGTCAGTTTTATGTGTTTTGCACATTTTGCATGATATGAGATCTGAACCAGTTGGAGTTGTTTCTGAAGTTGTCTGGAGCAGTAGAAAATTACAAGATTGTGCAATCCCTTTATGAAGGCTCGTGGAGGAAGATGTGGCTCTTAAGGCCGAGAATCCGCACTGATGGTATGCTTTTAAGTTTTCCCATTGTGTAACCTTAAAAAGCTTAAACATGATTTATATGTGACTAGCATTATCTCATCGATCCAGTGTTGTCTGACGCGTATTGTATCGCGTATCGCTGAGTTTCACGATACGGGCATATCGTATCATATCGTATCATACTTTAATATTAAAAAAATTAAAAAAATATTTAAAAAATCAGAAAAAATTAGTATAAATAAAAAAAATCAGAAACAAATCAAGAAAAATTATGAAAAATCTGGTAATTGCTTTGAATTCATATAATACAAAATTTAGTACATATTGAGCATTCAACATTGAACAATTGCATCCAAATTTACATATTTTGAAGCAAAAAATGAAATACATTTACATTTACATATTGTAATAAGGATCATCAACTAAATAATCTTCATCTCCTCCTTGTTGAAGATTATCATCACCACCTTCTGCTATAAAATAAAAATCTTCATCTCCTTGATAATGTTGTTGTGCCTCTTCCAAATTAATCCATGTAATATCTTCTTCAATTAGGAGGGCATTTTCTTCGTTATCTTCCATAATCCAGTCTTCTAATATATCAAAATTATCCAAACTTATTAGATCAAATTGGCTTTCTTCTCTATCTATCTTTTTCAATTGCCTACAGGAAAGAAAGATAATAACTACAAGTTAGTAAATCACATTAACAATTGAAGTCAAACAATATATTGAGTTGAATTTTTCAGTACTAAGTAGTAAGTAATACAAGATTACCTTTGGTGAAGCCGCATGTTATAACGGATGAAAACTAAGTTATTGAGCCGCTTATGTTCCAACATGTTGAACTTTTTTGTATTGATGTGTTCAAAGACACTCCAATTCCTTTCACAACCCGTTGCACTATAGGTTTAGCTCACAACTCTGACTGCAAAATCTCTAAGGTTTGGGCAATCACTTCCAAACCTATTCTACCAAACATATGTAGAAAAAGTCAAACATTAGGAACATAATCCACAATAATATAAGATTTATTAATTTAAGAAACTTAAATATGAAGATAAATAATTTACCTAGACACATAGTAGTGTGGTTGTGAATTGCTACAGGCAAATCGAGTTGCTTGCTGAGTAATCTGTCTATGCAATCAATGATGCCTCAATTAACCTTACCTTCTCTTTTGAAGCTTGCTCAATACCTAAATGATGTGTTTAGATAATATGCTGCTTAATGAATAGGTTGATGCAATTGTTTGTTCCATCTATTATTTATAATTTTCTACACGGGCATATAATCCATCTTTTTTCTACTAAAATTATTTCTAATGGCTTCTTTTGCCCTATCCATGGCTTCATAAAGGTAGCCCATAGATAGTTTCTCCTCGCTATGAGCTAATCTCAAAACCTTCTCCAAAGGATATGTAATCCTCAACAATCTAACGCATGCATTCCAAAATGTACTCCTGAAGACTGTCTCTGAAATCTAATTCAACTTTCTGTTTCTTCTATTTTGAGACAACTCTGCAAATTGTTGTCACTCATCTGAGGAGAACATTCTCTTCAATGCTTGCTTTTGTATCACAATACTCTATATAGATAAGAAGTTAGTTGCAAACCGAGTTGCAACTGTTCGAAAAAGCTTTGCACCATCTGTATATCGCCTAATTATACACAATACGCATGGTTGTAGATGAATTTGGTGATATCTTGGCAACACTGAGTTGCTGCCTTTATCTCATCCATATCACCAATATTTTCAAGGATGAGATCTAAACGATGGGTTGCGCATGGTGTCAAATAAAAAGTCCCATAAGTATATGCTAACTCCTTCCCAATTGCTTTATAATTAGCTGCATTATTTTTAATCAATTGGACTACATTCTCTAGGTCAACCTCGCATATCACCTTATCAAACTCATGCCTTAGGATCTCTACAGTATGCCTCTCTTCTAACATGTAGAAAGTTTAACAAGGTCATTCCTCGCCTATTTGTTCATTCGTTTACCATGATAGTGCATCCTATCTCCTTCCATGACTCTCTCAAAGTCTAACAATATTCTTGCACTTCAATGACGGTCTTGTTAGAAAAGAGGGCAACTCGGGCCCGACTCTGGCAGGCCCTGGCCCATTGGGCCGTCAGGGCCACTAGCCGTTGGGGGCCCAGGCCTCCAACGGCTAGTTGGGTAGCCGTGTGACTAGCCCTTCTTCACTTCTTCTCGTATTCTTCCTCTCACTTCCTCTTTTCTTCTCTATAAATACTTCTAAACCCCATTTTAAACATTAAGCCTTTCGTGGCTAATCAATAAAAATTATTTATTCTGTTGGTTTGCTTTGTGTTCATTATTCTTTTGGTGTGCCCTCGTTGCACTCGGCTATAGCATTTTCTAAGGCCTTGTGATAATTACATTGTGGTGATATTTAGTCATCTATCCTTCGTAACTATATTGGAGCATCATCTTCATTACATGGTATCAGAGTCATTTTTAATTGTGGAAACATCGATTGTCGCTTCAAGAAGCGTGCTTGATTTCGTTGTAAGTTTACCTCTTTATAATTATTTTTCTCCTTAAAATATGGATGAAAATAGAGAATTTAATTTTTGTTTAACACCTTCAAATTACAAAACATGGGCTCAAACTATAGAAAATTATCTATATTTCAAAAAATTATGGGGCTATGTAAGTGGTTCGAATGTAGAACCCTCCATTAGTGCTAAGCTTGAGCAAAAAGAAGAATATGAAGGAGGTTATCGAACGGTCCTATGGGTGTTCATGAATAATGTAAATGAGTACACTAGGGACACTGTGGCTGACTTCACTAATGCAAAAGAAGAAGAATGGGAATACTTAAAAAAATGTCATGATCAAAGTGATGTTGCTCATAGAATGGCATTAACAGACAAATTGGTCTCTCTTAGACAAAAGATAAAAGGGGTAAACGATTTCTTTGGCGAATATTTCAATATTTGGAACCAACTATATGGTTATAGAAAGAAATGTATACAATGTCTTAATGAGAGTCAACATGAAGACAATGAAGATTTTGTATATCAATTTCTACGAAGTCTTCGAGAAGAGTTTGAAGATATTAGGTCATCTCTTATTCATTGAAAGCCATTTCCTACCAAAGAAGAGGTTCTTACCAATCTTCAAATGGTGGAAACAAGAATGAATGAAGCTAGGTTTTAAAAAGATACCGTACTTGTCAAATCTAAACCCAAAGCAAATGTGAAGGCTTATCGTCCTCCTCATTTCAAAAATGAAGAATCAATCGAAGCAAGAAATGAGGTCATTTGCCATCATTATAGAGAAGCCGGGCACATAAGGCCAAATTGCCCTAAATTGAAAAAGAAGGTGACCTTAGTGGAAGAACATGCTTCATCTTCCATCCTTCCACTTCAAGAAAAAGTGAAGCAACTTGAAGCTCAAATGAAGGAGAAAGCAACAGTTATGCGGTTTGCTCTTCTTGAACAACAGAAATTCAAGGTATGACTTCTTGGATTCTTGATTCGGGTGTTTCATTTCATATGACTTCTAATGAAAGAATTTTAAACTCATGTGTTAAAAAATCTTTATCTTGTGTTTACACTGCGAATAGAACAAAATTAGATGTAGATAAAATTGGTGATTTACAAAATAAAAATTTTGAAATCTCCAAAATTAGTGTTGTTCCAAAACTAAATTTGAACTTATTCTCTGTATCTCAAATTTTAGATAAAAATTGTGTTGTAACCTTTTTATCTATGGGATGTATTGTATAGGATCGCCTCTCGAAGAAGGTGATTGGTCGTGGCCATAGAGAGGGCGGACTTTACATTATGGACTATTTGCATAGTATAGAATATGTTAATGTTTTCTCAAATGATGCTTTTTTATGACACAAGAGACTAAGACATCTTAATGCTCAAAAATTATATCAATGTCCTCTTAAAATGAAATCTAAGGAATCTTTTTCTTACAAAGATTGTATTCTTGGTAAAATGCAACATCTTCCATTTCCAAACAAAACACATGTTATAACAAGACCCTTCAAAATAGTTCATTCGGATGTATGGGGTCCGACATCCATTTTGTGTAAAGAAGGTATTTCCTATTATGTCATTTTTATAAATGACTTTACTAGGTATACATGGGTATATCTTTTAAAAGCAAAATCCGATGGCTTTCAAAATTTTGTTATCTTTCATAATCTTGTAAAAAATCAATTTGATTCCGAAATCAAGATTTTTATATCTGATTAAGGAGAGTTTATGTCAAAGGATTTTAAAAACCATCTCAATACATTTGAAATTATACATTGCTCTAAGACTGCTCAACAAAATGGTATTTCTGAACGTAAGCATACACTTCAATTGAATCAATAACCTAAAAATAAAAACACTTCATAAATCCCCAATGTTCACGTAACACTCAAATAGAGTGATGCAATAAAAACACTTCATAACTTCATATTTTGTCTTTCAAAAAAAGAAAAACATAAATAAGTAAATAACACCAAAAAATAATAAATACAAAGAAAAAAATAAAAAAAACACTCCAAATATACCACAATCCGAGTTAGGAGGCTTGCACGGATACCGTAGAGCACTTTTTTGAGAGCCTTGAACACTAAGGAGGGAGATAACCACCGGAAGAGTGCGTGATGAGCTCCTAAAAGTTCACAGAAACCCAAAAAAATGCGGGTCGGGTTTCTGTTCGGCCAGGAACCCTTTATATGGGTCACTGGGCGTATCGCACGATACGACATGATAAGTTCCTATTTACGATACAGTTACCTATATCGTATCGTGGTGGCCCATAATACGGTGTGATACGGATAACACTGCATCGATCAATGAAGTATGCTACTTTTCTTTGGCTTCAATTTCTTAAGGAATGTCCCACGGCATTACTTATGTGATGTAACCGTCCTATGTATCAACTTTCCTAGTCCTTAATTACCTTGACGATCTTGCAACATGATTTTTCCTTTGGATACTCTGAGCACAACATGTTGTAAAACTATCAAAAATTTGATGTTCCATTATGTGGATTTTGATAGCTTCATGGGAATAATTCGATGTTCCCTTATGTAGATTTTGATTAATGATGTAAAAAGCTTATCGGAGCCCGTATCGCACTGGGCTCCGATACGCGATAAACACACCATATCGTACGATACGGTACGATACAATGCAATTTTTTGATGATTTAATTTTTTAAAAATATTAATAAATCTAGTTTATGGGAAATTGAAATTATCAAATATAAGTTATTTATTAAAAATATTAATAAATTTAGTTTAAACAAAATTTAATCCAAAAGCTTGATTCGAATCGACAATCTTAAGAAAATTAAAAATGGTCGGTAAGAGAGATTAGAGAATGAATTTGTAAGCAACTTCCATCATCGTTAATTAGATATAAAGTACAAAGTTACAAAGTACAAATTACGAGAAACTAGTAAATGAAACCATAAATTCTAATAGATTGGTCATTGAACTACTCAATAAAAGCCTAATGAAATTAAATTACAACAATTAGTCATTGATTTGTTACATAAAACGTGGATCATAATCAACAAAAGCATTATACTCGTCACCATCATCATCTCCAATATCGTTAATTAGATACAAAGTACAAAGTTACAAAGTACAATCTAAAACTACTGCATGAAACCATAAATTCTAATAGATTGGTCATTGAACTACTGAATGAAAGTCTAATGAAATTAAATTACAACAATTAGTCATTGATTTGTTACACAAAACATCAATCATAATCAACAAAACATCAATCATAATCAATAAAAGCATCATCATCGTCACCATCATCTCCCTCTTCCTCCTCTGCAATTGGATCCTCTAATACAACAACTTTCATATCATCATCTCCAATTTTTGCTTCTCCTTCCATCGCCGTCCAATTTTCATCCTCTAAAATGATAAGAGACTCCTCTTCTTTGACCCACTCATCAAAAATATCAATATTTTCGTAACTTAACGGGTCATATAGCACCTTCCTTGCCTTTTTTCCATCTCTTTGCATTTGTCTAAAAAGAAAACAAAAGAAACAATACAACTATCAAATAACATTATATTTTCTTATTAATCATTATTAATAAGAACTTAAGAAGAACTAAGGAGCAACACATTTTTAAATACTTAAATCAAGTTACCTTTGTCTTAACTTCATATTGTATGTTATATGACCAAATCACGAAGATGAGCATGTTCCAATCTATTTCTCTTCTTCGTGTGAATGTATTAAAAAAACTCCAATTTCTTTTGTATCAACTAGAACTATATGTTTGGCTTAATATACATTGAACAAACATCAACAAGTTTGGTGCATCTACACCAAAGTGAGCCCAACATTTATCTAAAATAAAATACAATAATAAGATACACTTAAAGTCAGTCAATTCAGAATCAAATGAAATAATTGATAACTTATCAAATATCAATAAAAACAAATCATACCTTATCGCATTTGAGAGCGGAGTTGTATTGCAATTGGCCTTTCAAAGTCTCCAATACTATGTATATACTTGCTTAACTCCGAATGGATATTGCACCGAGCTGATGAATCTTGCACAAAATCAATTGCATTTAATATCACCTTTTAAACTTTCGTCTTCTATAAAGTTAGAAGAAAATCTAATAGAAGGGTTAAGAAAATAAGCAGCCACATGCAAATCATGATGCATTTATCGGTTCCACCATGCTTGAATACACATCCAAACCTTCTTTAATAGTGATCATTTGCAGTCAAGGTTTTTGTGTATTTTCAATTTACCCTTATCTATCGCATCATATATAAAAGGCATAGCAAGCCTATCTTTACTATCTACCATTCTCATTACCTTAATTAAATGTACAATCATCCTTAAAAACTTACTACAATTTTCCCAAAAGTTAGTATTGAAAATAATGTCTACTAGAACAATCTTCTCCCTTTTTCTTAACCCCCATTCATCAGATGCAAATCTTTTTCAATGCATTTTTATGTACAAGAAAACTTTGAACAATAATATTAGTAGCAAATCTTGTTAATGAAGGTCTAATCAACTCAGTAGATTTTCATCAAATGTAATACAAAAGAGTGATTATAAATAAACTTTGTAATATTTCTACATGCATAAATTATCCACTTAATTTCAACCATTGCACTTAAATCCTCAAGCATTAAGTCTATGCAATGTGTAATACATGGGTCCACACTAAAGATGGATAATTCGACTCAACCATCTTACTAACTACTCTGAAATTTCCAACATTGTTAGTAATGAATTACACAATATTTGTAACACCCACTTCTAACTTCTTCAAAAATAAGAAGTAAATTATCTATAGTTTTGTTAATATGGGAGAAGTCATATGATTTTAAAAATAATGTCCTCTTAAGACAGTAGACCAAAAAGTTTACTAATGATTTATGTTGACTGTCTGTCTAACCATTAACCATAATGGAACAACCTGTAAGCTTCTATGACTCTCTAAATTAAGAACTCCATTCATACATAATAACAACCCAATTTTGCAACAATTTACCCCCCAAAGCATGATATTTACGAACTCTATACCCTAATCCCACACTATAATAGTATATGTCATACTTTGAAAGGAAAATGAATTTGTAACATTAAAAGGAAGGCAATTTTTGTAAAAAAATTCAGGACACTTTATATCTACTTTGTGAATTACCTTTTTCGAAGCCATAAATGATCTTCGTACGTGAGGTAAAAAAAATAAACGCATCCCACTACCCCTACCTCTTTTAACCTTTACTTCTACCAACCCTCGTAGTCATCGGGCAAGCAGGAGCTCTTGAAGTTGAACAATAACCAACTCCATTGCTACTATTTCCAGAACTTCAATTCTTTCCCTTAGTTTGCCTTCTTCTTACCACCTCAACCAACTTTGCTTTTTCTTCGGCTGCACCATGAAATTTTGTATCATACATCTCTCTAGCAATATAGCCGACCCCGTCTAGTATGGGAAAAGGCTTAGTTGTTGTTGTTGTACATCTCTCTAGCAATATCTTCAAATTGTTGAGTCTTGTGACATATCTCAACTACCTATTTCTTCTGCCCTTTCTTGCAACCGTAATTTTTTTATCGCCTTTCTAACCTCCAATGCAACAACAACTAAGCCTTTTCCCATACTAGATGGGGTTGACTACATGAATTTCTTTTTGTTTCCACAAAGCCCTATATAATTTGTAGAATCCATGGTAAATAAGTCTGACAAAGTTTTACATTTGTTGTTGGAAGCCTAATGCAACCCTCCTCCTTTTTTCAGGCTTGGGATTGACTAGGGTGATCCCTTACATGGGCGGAGTTTTATACTTTACGGTGTCAAACACTAAAAAACAAGCACTAGCATCCTTCTTAGGTTCCTGCAAGATAATGCTTCATATGAGAAATACCTTTATGCTTAACTTATTGACTTGATTACAAAAAATACACTTATTGACTAGCCTATTACCTTCATACACTGGAGTACAATACTTCCATGCTAGATCAACTCAATAAAAAACCATTAAGTTGAGAGAAAATAAACAATAAGAAGAAACAAACTTTTGAAAGGTGAAGAATTACAAAATGTATGAAAACTCCAAATTTTTCAAGTGAAAAATTAGGTGGAATGATAAGAAAAGAATTATGTTACAGATTTGACAAAAACCCTAGAAATGAGAAAAACTATTGGGTAAAAAACTCGATAATTTTGAGATTTCTCCACAAAATCAATAAAAACAACGATGAGAAAAGGGTTTGAGAACAAAGGATTTAAGTGAAATAGGGTTTGGAACGAAAAAGTGAATTTTGAAAACTCGGATCTTGGGTTTCCAAACCCCAAAAAATAAGTATTGACTCGTACGATACCGACCGTATGGTACAATGCGTCATGTATTGTATGATACGGTACGATAAATCCCACAATGCGATACGCGTACCTGTATCGTGTCATATTCTCATATACAATTTTAATAAGATTGATTTTGATAGCTTCATGTTCAGCTTAAGAGCAAGAGGAATCAACTCCCTTTTAAACCACTTCTAATTTCTTAGTGGAAGCACCACAGCAGAGGGTTTTGAGAACCTGGTGCCAGACCCAAGCAAAATTTTTTCTTGCTGATCACTATTCAGAAGATGTCATTTACATGAATTCAATAAAGAAGCCATTTTGTAATGAATCCTAAAGCTGTAAGGATGCAAACGTTGTCATTTTGGGTATTAACTGTGACTGAGATGGAAGCAAGTCCCAAAAATGCATTGGACAACTAGGTGTTTAAAATGGGGGTGTCTGACCATATGATAAAAATGAAAAACATCAAAAGGGAAATGGAGGCACTCCCTCCCTACTAGTGGAGTTCTCTTCTTCCATTAATTTACCAGTTGAGAAGTACTAAGGAGCATCCTCTACTGGCTGAACTCCTGTATCTTGTCATATGTCAAGCTCAAGTTAATTTCTAAATTTGGTGTTCAGTCACATGGTTGTTTGAAATTTGAATCACATATATGGGGACAAACTATGCTAATGTTTCTCAAAAGCGTCTATTCTCTTCATTCTTATATTAGATTTCAGTCGTAAAGATGATTTCTGCAAGCTTTGCTACCTGAAAATTACTTTTTTAAGATTCTTTAGTTTTGAAGATTCACATATGGTTTCCTCTTAACCAGGTCTTTATGTAAGTAGAAACACATACATCCGAGCTGGAGTTGCAGAGTGGAAAGTTACAAATCCTGTGCATTTGGTATGTCAGTAATCCGTCGTACTTATCTTCTTCACCATGTTGGATTCAAGTATATCTTCCCCGACATTTATCGTACAATTACAAAGGTTCACTGGATCATCCTTCCTTTTGTTCAAGAAGAGAAATTTTAAAATAGGACATAATATGGAAGAAATACAATTAAGGTGGTTTGGACATCAAGGATGATGGTGTGGGGTGGGTGGGTGGGTGGGGGTGTCGGGGCAATTATAAAACACGATCTTATCTTTTAAAGTGTTGGAAAGAAACAATAAAGAATGATCTAGTTATTGTGAGTTAACTGCTAACATGGCACATGATAGGGCTCCGTGGAAACAAAGAATCCATGTAGCTGACCCCGTCTAGTATGGGAAAAGGCTTAGTTATTGTTGTTGGACATCAAGGATGATGGTGCGGGGTGAGTGGGGGTGGCTGGGCAATTATAAAACATGATCTTATCTTTTAAAGCAAAATGCAAGATATGACTTATGATGGATCACAATGGTGACTAAGAATTCATGACTGGTTCCACTTTCTGTGCAAAGTCTTGGTTTTGGTTTTGTTCTGATTGGAGTACAACGGAATTTGTATAGCAATATCAAATGTCTTTCCCTTGATGGATTAGGATTCCAAGTATGCCGTTATCAAGTTGTACAATCAGGTGATGGGTAATGGCTCATGTATGCACTTTTACTGGAATCACACATTAGATGGAATAGATACAAGGTCTCTATCAACTGCTTTAAGAAATATGGTTGTCGTACATAATTTGAAAAAATATTATTGTGTTTCTAAAATATAGATGAGTTGGTTATTTACCATATGTTCTATCTTAAGAGCACATGTAACTTTCATTATCCAATTATGTATGCCTGCTTTTCGTTTGTGGTGACGTAGGTTTGCTACTATCGCTACATAAGGTTCTTCCTTACAGGAAAGTTCCTTTACAAGGTTAGCTTTCTGAGATTGCATCTATTTATGCTGATCAGAAGTTACACTGTTCTTAAATTTCTGCTATTTTTGTCTACCAGAATTCTTCTCAACGTGTTAAAGAAGTTGCAAAGGTTATGAACTTCCGTGGATCAAAGGCTGACTGTGTTTTCCGAGGACACTACACTTTGACATATGACCAGGTAAAGTTACTATACGGTGTAATTCATGAGCTAAAACCTTTTAGCAGTAGCATTTGATTCCTTTTCTTTATGTTTTTCTTTTTGTTCCATAGACTAATGAGGAAAAGGACACATACTATCTACCATTGTTATCAAAGAAATAGCTCTTCTCGAACCTAAATTCTTTTGAAGAGCTCTACTCTGTGTTTATGTTGAATGAGTGTGTGCTTTATCACATCATTTCTGCATTGAAAAACTTGAACTTTTTTGGTCCATTCTCTGAAAAGAAATGAATCTTTGTCAACAGAGGGTCAAATGCATTATTCATGCTTGGGTAAGTCAAGTCAGCCTTTTTATTATTATTACTATTAAGTAGCTGACAAGATGGGCCATCATTTTATAAGCTACTTAAACACGAACTCTGTTTCCATAAAGTAGTTCTAGAACTTCCATCTGGGACTTTCTATTTCGGTCATACATGCCTGTCCTGTCCTGTCTTGTAACTTCCACCTAACACTTTCCCCTTCATTCATATATGTTGGTTTGAACCATACTTTTATGATGAATTTAACATTGCGTCTATGTTCCAACTGGCTTGTGCTCTTGCAGATTGAGGCTGCTATTCTATATCCAGGCTTGCGCCCTACAGTTCTTCGCATTTGCCTAAGGTTTGATGCTACATATTTCAAGTGTTCTCTTGACATGTTTGCATCTTTGGCTATAGTCGGTCATTTGCTAACATCAAATCAACACTTACAGGCTGAGAGGCACGACTGCAGGAGCAAACAATAGGCTGGATCTTCTCTCTCTAGTTACTAGCGGAGTCAGTCATAATGAACTTGATGAAGGTGAGGATATGCTTGGTGCAGTTGAACAATGGCAAGATGATGAGACTCACAACCCTGATGTACCTGCTGTCTCTCATCGCAGGGGTTTAGCACCTTTCGTGTTTGTCCCATTTGAAGAGGTCCTTTTCTATCTGCTTCTATCTTGTCTCTCCTTCCCATATCTTCTGTTGTTTGTGGCCAGATTTTTATGATGGTATCGTTGTGATTACAGGTTGAAACTTCCGTTCTAAATCTTCCTGTGGACAAGATGGATTATTTTGTACCGGGCTGACAATTTATGGCCATATGAACACATTTGTTGTTGCGCTTTTTCTTGCTTATGATTGTATTCATTGTATGTGTTATGTAAATATCGAACACATGCAGTCTGTTTACAGTGATGGTTGAAGGTGTATTGATTGGCACAAATATGCAGAGACAACTTTGTCAAGTGCCAACTTAACTAGTGACACTTGTAAGATATAAAGGTTTCTTTGTTCATGATCAAAGTCTCCACACTATTGAACTGGCAAAGCTTATTTTTAAACTTCAACAGTCTTTTCAGGCTCGGCTCTTTGCAAAAAGTTCCTTCTAACAGAACCCAAGACCGAAACCAAGCTTTTTTCAGAAGTAGGATCAGCTACATGAATTCTTAGTTGCTCAACCTTGTATCCCATTAGCATTTACCTCTCCTTGTTTTTAAAGAAAACTTTACACTTGTACTTTCTCATTTTTCATTTTGGTTCCCGTTGTTTGAGAAGTTCTTTGGGTTACCTTGTGGTTTTTTCCGTTAAACAAATTGGTATGACAAATGCCTTAACACTCTCATCCATAATATGACGTGATGCACCGTATCAGTTTATATTAGTTGATTGCATTGTCATATCATGTCACATCATTATCACCTGTTATATCAACATCATGTCATCAGTTATCATATCAATTTATATTTAATACAACAACAACAACAACAACAACTAAGCCTTTTCCCATATTAGACGGGGTCGGCTACATGGATTCTTTGTTTCCACAGATCTCTATCGTGTGCCATGTTAGCAGTTAACTCCCAATAAGCTAGATCATTCTTTATTGTTTCTTTCCAACACTTTTGTGGTCATCCTCTACCTCTTTTAATACTTTCCAAATTTAGTTTTTCTAACCTTCTTACAGGTTCTTCTTTTGATCTTCTTTCTATATGTCCAAACCATCTTAAACGATGTTCTCTCATTTTATCCTCTATTGGTGCCACTCCTAATTTGTTTCTAATAACCTCATTATGTATACGGT
The DNA here is from genome assembly GCA_036023115.1 of Brasenia schreberi. Taxonomy (NCBI): domain Eukaryota; kingdom Viridiplantae; phylum Streptophyta; class Magnoliopsida; order Nymphaeales; family Cabombaceae; genus Brasenia; species Brasenia schreberi. The sequence goes on from JAYKKT010000049.1 coordinate 4,668,434, forward strand.
CTTTTCTTGTATGACCACTCATCCATCTCAACATCTTCATTTCTGTCACAGACATCTTTTGTACATGTTGATGATTAACTGCCCAACACTCAGAACCATAAAACATGGCAGGCCTAATTGCTGCTCTATAATATTTACCTTTTAATTTTAATGGTATCTTCTTATCACAAAGAATACCTGATGCTCCTCTCCATTTTAACCAACCAGCATTAATTCTATGTGTAACATCTCCATCAACTCTTCCATCACTTTGAAAAATTGACCCTAGGTATTTAAAACTTTCCTTTTGGGGAATGCAATGTGTGCCAATTTTAATTTCTATGTCCTCTGAAGTAGCCAAATGATCAAACTTACATTCCATATATTCTGTCTTTGTTCTACTAAGTCGGAGGCCTTTGTTTTCTAATATTTCTCTCCATAGTTCCAATTTTCTATTAACTTTTTCCTTAGACTCCTCCACTAATACAATGTCATCTGCAAATAACATATACCAAGGTACTTCATCTTGAATATGTTTTGTTAACTCATCCATCACCATTATAAATAAGTATGGACTTAAAGTTGATCCTTGATGTAACCCAATATTAACTTCAAAGAAGTCTGTCGTTCCTTCATGAGTCCTCACACATGTTTTTGCACCATCATACATGTCTCTTATAAGGTTAATATATGTCAATGGGATACCTCTTTTTTCCAAAGTTCTCCAAAGAACCTCCCTCGGTACCCTATCATAAGCTTTTTCTAGATCAATAAATATCATGTGAAGGTCTTTCTTTTTTGCTCTAAAATGTTCCATAAGACGTCTCAAAAGGTGGATCGCTTCAATAGTAGATCGACCTGGCATAAATCCAAATTGGTTCTCTGTTGTACTTGATACTTGTCTTAACCTACGTTCGATAATTCTTTCCCATAATTTCATAGTATGACTCATTAACTTGATACCTCGATAATTTGAACAATTTTGAATGTCTCCCTTGTTCTTATATACAGGTATAAGTGTACTTGCTCTCCATTCCTCGGGCATCTTTTGGTTTTTCCATATTTCATTAAATAGTCTTGTGAGCCAAGTGATTCCTATTTCTCCTAGTATTTTCCAAACTTCTATAGGAATATTATCTGGTCCTACCGATTTACCACTCTTCATATGTTTAAGAGCCTCTTTGACTTCATTCTTTTGAATACGTCGGTAGAAATTGTGGTTTATATACTTTTCTGACTTGGCTAAATCTCCTAAACTAAAACTAACATCCTTATTTTCATTAAAAAGATTATAAAAATAGTTTTTCCATCTATTTCTTATATCATCATTTGCCACTAGAATTTTTTCATCCTCGTCTTTTATGCATCTAACATAATTAAGATCTTTAGTTTTCTTATCTCTAGCCTTAGCTATCCTAAAAATATCTCTTTCACCCTCTTTTGAGTTGAGTTTTTTATATAAGTCCTCCCAAATCTTAGCTTTTGCTTCACTAACGGCCTTTTTTGCTTCCTTCTTTGCTTTCTTATAAGCTTCTAAAGTTTCACTAGTTTTCTTAGCATAATGTAATTTGTAACATGCCCTCTTTGCCTTAATTTTATTTTGTACTACTTCACTCCACCACCAAGCTTCTTTTTGTGCCGGTACACCTCCCTTAAATACCCCTAACACATCTTTCGCCACTTTCCTAATATGTATAGCCATATTGTTCCACATATCAGAGGGTGTGCCAACATAATTCCAAACATCTCCTTGAAGGACTTTCTGTTTAAATATATCTTCTTTCTCGCTTTTGAGGTTCCACCATTTAGTCCGAATAGCTCGATGCACTCTTTTCTTCTTTGTCCATTTTTTTTATTTGTAAATCCATAACTAAAAGTCGATGTTGGGTGGTTAAGCTTTCTCCTGGAATTACCTTACAATCTTTACAACACGCTCTATCTTTTTTTCTACAAATAAAGTAATCAATTTGTGTTTGTGATAAGCCACTCTTATAAGTAATTAAATGTTCATCTCGTTTTTTGAAGATTGTATTGACTATAAAGAGATCAAATGATATAGCAAAATTTAAAATCTCCCTACCTTCCTCGTTTATATCCCCATAACCAAAGTTTCCATGAATCCCTTGATATCCTAATGCCTCTTTACCGACATGTCCATTTAAATCTCCTCCTAAACAAATCATCTCCCTTTGTGGAATCTTTTGAAACACCTTATCTAACTCTTCCCAAAAAACTGTCTTTATACTATCTTCTAGTCCTACTTGGGGTGCGTAAGCACAAACTATATTCAAAACCTCTACTCCTAACACTAATTTCAATGTCATGATTCGGTCACCATATCGTTGTATGTCTACTACACTCTCCTTTAAATCTTTATTTATGATAATACCAACTCCGTTTCGGGCCTTTTCTTTACCTGAGTACCATAATTTAAAACCTGTATCCTCTATCTTCTTTGCTTTTTCTCCAACCCATTTTGTCTCTTGTAAACATATAATATGAATATTTCTCCGAATCATAGTATCTACCACCTCCATTAGCTTACCCGATAATGTTCCAATATTCCAAGAACCAATACGAATCTTATTATTTAGGACTAGCTTCCTTACCCCCCGCATCCGTCCATAATCAAAATGCGGAGACCCTCTCTGAAAATTTTTCACTACATTCGGGCGGCAATGTAGCGGGACTAACTTCTTTACCCACACCCGTCCATGATGTGGGAACCCTCTCTGCAATTGATTCACTACATTCGGGCGAAAATGTAGTGGCCCTTGCTTACTTCTTACTGCATTCGGGCTTTGCAGCACGTCGCTAGGCGGGGACGCCCCATTTAATATTTTAAAATATAAAAATACAAAAAATCATTATAAATTGATTTTTTCATAATTTCATATTAATATATTTTTTAATATATAAATATAATTATTAAAAAAAATTATACTTTTGTATTAATAATATTATCTTTATCCGTTACCTAAATTTTTGAATCTATCACTGTTTCTATCCAAATTGAAGATAATTTTATTATTTTCTTGGTATTGAAGAAAGAGAAAGACAACTACTCACGAAGAAAAACTACATAAATTCCTTAGCTCTCCGTTAACATCAACGGAGACATTAGGCCAAAAGTTAAAACGATTTTTCACTAAACTCTCAATTTGTTTTAAAACAGAATTACTCCTCCTTTAAGAAAAATACCTAAACTCTCGAATTTGTTTTAAAATACACAGAATTACTCCTCCTTTAAGAAAAATGAAAAAGAAAAGAAAAATATGTTTTAGAATATATTTCTAATTATGTGAAAACATCATTTTTAAGCTAATGAGAAAAGTCCAGTCCAAAATAATCTATTATCACTCCTAATTTTACTTAAATTTCTTATATAAAAATATCTTAACTTTTGGAATCATGATTTTACTCATTAACACGTTTTGCAAAAAAGTTTTACTTATAATTTTTAATTGTTTATTGGAAATTGATTCGGCTAGAATGTGCATGCTGGAATTTTTTTCACTTGGTTTGAACGAAATTTAGATAGAAGGTTGGGTCCAATATATCTAGACTCTATTAGTTTCCTTTAATAAGATAATCAACGTAAAAACCAGTCATGTCTCAAGTTCTGAAGCAAAAATATTATCCACGAAAATAATTGTTATTGTTAAGTAACAAACGTCATCTGCCCTTATTGGATTTAAATAGTCGAATTTAAAGAGGTAGTCTCAAATATCAATTCTGCTAGCTTGTATTTTGGAATTGGTAGTGTGGATATGTTATGAGTTAGGCTAATGAGAGAAGTCAAATTTAAAAGTCTAGTTCATTAAGTGAAAAGAGTCTCATGAGTTAAATATTATATTAAGCTCTTTTTATTTATTCAATATGAGACTCATAATATTGTTATCCTTTTAAGAGTTGATGTCTATGGTGGTCTCATTCAATCGACACTGACTCAGTGGTAGTCGATTTTTCATTTGATGGCTTTACTCATTTATTAGTATTCGATACATTACTCTCACTACTGCACATTAATGTCAATCTGTGGTAACCCTTTCTGTAATCTAACTCTCAATGTAAATATCAATTGTTATAACCTAAGTTCATAAGAAGAGACCAACACAAAATATTAATCCATTAAATAGGAGAATCTCATGGTTTAAGTATCACATTGAGTTTTTTTATAGCGACTCAATATAGGACTCATAAGTCATAACAGCTTACGTTAGAATGATTGTGACATTAGGTTTGCACATTATAGTGGAGCTGTTACATTTTTTCATTTGATTAATTAATTATATGTCTTTTATCGTTAGAATGATTGTGTTTTACATAAAAATATAAAAAGGAAACTAGCAATTAGCTGAAGCAATTTCTCATGAAATGCTAAAAATTGTTCACATTGAAATTAAAATAAAAAATAAAAATGATTAAAATTCATTTAATTAAATTATGCAATTTTTTCGTTAATATTTGTAATTAAAAAAGAAAAAGTTTATGCATATCTTTCAGCATTAAACAGTAATTTTTTTAAAAATTAACTACATATCCTATTTCTCAAACTATATGTAATTATTTTGTAGTTATATAATCATATATTAATAATGTTATAATATGTTGAAGGATTTTAATATGCATGTCACATTGAAGTTTATTTTTGGCTGTCACACTCGACACCAATTTAGTAAATTTAGTAAATAAAAACATAAGGGATTTGGATGAAAATAACCATATAACCTACTTCAAAATTAAGAAATATCAAACTAATTTTTTAAAGTTATTAAATTATTTGAAGAAATTGGATGAAAATAACCATATAACCTACTTCAAAATTAAAATATCAAAGCTAATTTTTAAAGTTATTAAATTATTAATAAGGATTTTAAATAAAATTAGTGCTGTAAAATTGACTATTGGTTTAATTAAGAAAAGAGAAAGAAAGATAGTTTGGAGAAATTAAATAAAGGTTAGTTGAGTGGGAGTGGCAATAGACATTTCTATTCTTTTTCTTTTTCTTTTTTAGAGTATCTCCCATTTTCAATAGGTAAAAATTAATTTTCAAGGGTATGGTCAAGCACCTAGCGGAGACTTATTCTCAATTATATTATTTTTATATATATAAATCTTTAGATCAAACATGGGATCACATACTTAAGATGTTAGAAATATAGATGTGGGTACTAGTATTTTGGCTACTAAAAATACACGAAAAAATAGGAAAAATAAGGAACCAACAAGAGAAATCAACAAGAACAGAGGAAGGATTTGAATGGGTAGGAAGGATTTGGGATTTATCTTCGCCTCACCGGGCGATACTTTCGATATACCATGAATTTTGCTAGGTATTCTTCTTTAAGGATTTATCTTCGCCTCTACCGGACAATGCTCGATGAAATGGTCTTGATAAGCAATCATCTAAGATTAGACATGGGTCTGTCAAGAACTCGTCCACATGATGATCTTGGTACTTTGAAAGCAAACAACACCTCTTGTTGTAAACACCGGAAGACGCAACAAAGAGTACGGGGAGCTCTCTAGTGTGCGCCACCCGTGATGACAAAAGAGAAAAAAGAAAAGATAATGAACAGTAGAGAGCAAAGCTAGGCGTGAGAAGTGAGCAATGTAATCTAATAAGTGTGTTTGGGTTACGGTGATGTACCAAATAAATAGACTAAGGTAACTTACTAAGTAAATAGCCCAACGGATCTATCACAACGGTCCAAAAAGAAACCAAGTGAGCCCACACATGCGCATTAAGGACGAGGCGAGCACGCACGTGTGTGTATCAAAAGTAAGCGAGTCCACACATCGACCTCAATACTAGAGAGCTTTGTCAAAATAGGTCGAAAGCTCGATGGGTCGGTCTGAGACAAAATAGCTAGGCTAACAAAATACTAGTCCAAAACAAAATGGGCGAGCTGAAGGCTAACAAAATACTAGTCCAAAACTAAAAATAGCTCGAATTAGCTAACAAAATAGATAACACGATACGTAGGGGGTGGGGGGCTAACAAAATATCACCCTCAAAAACTTACATAACTTTGATCGTAGGGCACGAAAATTGCTCGCCGTTTGACAACTATGCTCAATACCACCAAGATATTTAACCAAGAACATAGTCTATATATAAACACTCTTTAAGAGTCTATTTTATTCAATGTGTGACTTAGTCTTATACAAAACACACGCGGGGGCACTCTAAGTTTGAAACACTCTCAGAGACCTAAGTCTAATAATTCCCCGTATGTTTCAAACTTAGAAGAGTAAAACACGAATGTCATTAATCGGAAAGTATCCAAAAAGGATTTGAACTTCATCCTTAGGCATAGGTGGGTGACAACCTTGTAGAAGTGTGGTAAGAGAACCATTTTTTAACCCACTTCAAAGATTCCAGAGCACATCCACCGATTAGATAACACGTCCACAGATACATATGCACTCTTAGACGTATTTTGGGCTTCTCAGATAGCTACTCTCTTAGACGTTTTGGGCTTTATCGGGGCCATGCATTATCTTGGAATCACGAGAAGTGCTAGAGTTTTTGCCCAAAACTCATAGGAAGCGTGCAGTACCCATCCCCACTTTTACTTAAGTGACATCCATTAGGAATATGTTCTAGTAGATACCCCTTATCCTTATCAAGGACTATGGACCTATTACTAGAAAAACTTATCCTCGTACAGAATTGCAATGGTATTGTCGTATACACCGTAAGGATAAGGAGGGACACATCACCCGATCATCTCATATGATGGCTAAACACGCATCTAAAAGTGGTGGTACCCTTTCTATTGAGACTCGTATAACTTCGTTTACCACATTGAACCACTTTTATAGGATCTCCAATCACGGTGGTTGGGTGTCCATTATACTTGCCTCACTTATAGGACATCAATCTCATCCCCTCTAGATGTTTCATTTACCGGTGTGTCTAGTAAGAGGCTTGGTCAAAGGATCAACCAAATTCTTCTCTAACCTCACAAAATTCATGGATATCACATTATTCTCAACTAACTACATCCGCAATTGTGTCTCGACCTTATATGCTAACTTTTCCCATTATAAATTTTATTCTTCATCTAGAGTAATGGCGACGGCATGACAATCACAACGAACAAACACGAGATGTCTCTATTCTATTCCACAAAGTGTCGTCCACTAACAAATTCCTTAGCCACTCGACCTCAAATCCTACCTTTTCTAAGGCTATAAATTTTGACTCCATGGTAGACTTGGCAATACAAGTTTGCTTGGTGGACTTCCAAAAAGATAGCCTCACACCTTTAACATAAACACGTAACTACTAATAGATTTTAATTCATCGAGTTAGGAATTAAGTTTACATCACCTATAGCCTTCTAAAATCAAGCGATAAGCGAGAATTTACCAAATCATAATCCATGTCTTTCAAGTAGTTCAAAATTTGTTTCAAAAGCAATCCAATACATATCAGGATTATATGTATACATGCTTTCAAATCTATTATCGGCATATGCGAAATTATTAGGTCTATTACATTCATCAAGTACATCAAACTAGGTCAGATATGTGATAGGTCTATTACAATTCATCAAGTACATCCAATGATACGAGCATATTCAATTTGTGATACATTATCACCATTTTTTCTGAAGATGCAAACTAAGGTCAAAAGGTGTAGAAATAGGTGCGTAATCATAATATGCAAATATCTTAAGCATGCTTTCAATATAATGTGATTGAGGCAAAATAAATCTATCATTTCTCTTAATCAATTTAATTCCAAGAATCACATTTGCAACATCCATATCTTTCATATCAAATTAAGAAGCAAGAAAGCTCTTAGTATCATTCACACTATCTAATGATGTTCAAATATCAACAAGTCATCAACATATAAGCAAATAATTACACCAACATCATTATCAAATTTACTATATATGCATTTATCGATTCATTAGTTACATAACCATTAGACATCATGATATTATCAAATTTCTCATGCTATTGTTTAAGACCTTGCTTTTAAACCATAAAGAGATTTAACAAATTTACATACCTTGTTCTCCTTACCATTTAACCACACATCCCTCGGGTTATTCCATGTAAATCTCTCTTCAATATCATCATTGAGAATGCGATTTTCACATCCATTTGATGCAAAACAAGATTATGTATAGATGTTATGACAAACAAGACTCTAATGGATGCAATTCTAGTTACGAGAGTAAGTATCAAAATAATCAATTTTTCTAAATCATATTCGTTTTCATGAACATATCTTTTAGATCTAGGAATTGAGGTAAATATATCTTTTTAAAAAATAACATCTATTGACTCTATCACCATATTTAATAAGATATGAGTCATTTAATTCAATTATAATGAACCTATATGGTGACCAAATTATGATTTAAAGGATAGTGTAGTAGATATACAACGATATGATGACTAAATTATGACAATGAAATTAGTATTAGGAGTAGATGCTTTGAATATAGTTTGTGCTTATACACCCCAAGTAGGATTAGAAGATAGTATAAAGAAGGCCTTTTGGGAGGAATTAGATAAGATAATTCAAAGAATTCTACAAAAAGAGATGATTTGTTTGAGAGGAGACTTAAATAGACATGTCAGTAAAGAGGCATTAGTATATCAAGATATTCATGAAAATTATGATTTTGGAGATGTAAATAAGGAGGATAGGGAGATTTTAAATTTTGCTCATTTTTGATCTCTTTATAGTCAATACAATTTTTAAAAAATGAGATGAACATTTAATTACTTATAAGATTGTCTTGTCATAAATACAAATTGATTATTTTGTTTGAAAAAAAGAGAGATTGTGTTGTAAATATTGTAAGGTAATTTGATGAGAAAGCTTAACTACTCAACATTAACTTTTAGTAATGGATTTATAGGTAAAAAAGTGGATAAAGAAGAATGGTGTATAGAGCTATTCAGACTAGATGTTAGAACCTCAAATATGAGAAAAAAGATATATTTAAACCAAAAGTTCTTCAAGGGGATGCTTATAATTATGTCAGTACACCTTCCGATATATGAAAAATATGACTATACATATTAAAGAAGTGACAAAATATGTGTTAGGTGAATCTAAGGAAGACATACCGATACAAAAAGAAGCTTGGTGGTGGAGTGAAGTGGTATAAGATAAAATCAAGATAAATAAAGATATATTTAAACCGAAAGTTCTTCAAGGGGATGCTTATAATTATGTCAGTACACCTTCTGATATATGAAAAATATGACTATACATATTAAAGAAGTGACAAAATATGTGTTAGGTGAATCTAAGGAAGATATACCGATACAAAAAGAAGCTTGGTGGTGGAGTGAAGTGGTACAAGATAAAATCAAGATAAAATCAAGATAAATAAGACCTGTTATAAATTGCATTATGACAAGAAGACTAATAAAACTTGGGAGACTTATAAAAAAACAAAGAAAGAAGCGAAAAAGACGGTTAGTGAAGGAAAAGTCAAAATTTGAGAGGATTTATATAAAAAGCTTAACTCAAAAGAAGGTGAAATAATTATTTTTAAGATAGCTAAGGCTGGAGATAAGAAAACTAAAGACCTTTCTTTTGTTAGATGCATCAAAGATGATGATGAGAAAATTCTAGTAGTGAATGATGATATAAAAAATAGATAAAAAAATTATTTTTATAAGCTTTTTAATGGTAGTATTAACTTAGGAGAGTTAGCCAAATTAGAAAAGTGTATAAACCATAATTTCTATTGGTGTATTCAAAAGAATGGAACCAAAGATGCTGTTAAATATATAAACGTAATCTGTAGGATCAGACAATATTCCTATAGAAGTATGTAAAATCCTATAATAGATTGGGCTCACTTGGCTCACAAGACTATATAATGAAATATGAAGAACCCACAAGATGCCTGAGGAATAGAGAGTAAGTACACTTATACTCATATATAAGTACAAAGGAGACATTCAAAATTGTGTGAATTATCAAGGTATAAAATTAATGAGCCATACTATGAAATTTTGAGAAAAATTATCGAACGTATGTTAAGACAAGTAACGATAGAGAACCAAATTGTATTCATGCCCAATAAATCTACTATTGAAGTGATTCACCTTTTAAGAGATCTTATGAAACATTTTAGAGTAAAAAAGAAGAACATTTATATGATATCTAGGGTACCAAGAGATGTTCTTTGGAGAACCTTGGAAAAAAGGGGTATTCTATTGACTTACATAAATCTTATAAGAGATATGATGGTGAAAAAACTTGTGTGACTACTTATGAAAGAATTACAGACTCCTTTGAAGTTAATATTGGGTTATATCAGGGATTAACCTTAAGTCCATATTTATTTATATTGGTCATTGATGAGTTAACAAAACATATTCAAGATAAAGAACTTTGGTGTATGTTATTTGTATATGACATTTTGTTAGTGGATGAGTCTAAGGAAAAAGTTAATACGAAATTGAAACTATAGAGAAAAACATTAGACAGTAAAGGCTTTCGACTTAGTAGAACAAAGATAGAATATATGAAATGTAAGTTTTATCATTTGGGTACTTTAAAGGACAAAAATTAAGATTGGCACACAGTGCATCCCTTAGAAGCAAAATTTTAAATATCTACGGTCAATTTTTGAAAATGATGAAAAAACTGATAGAGATGTTACGTATAAAATTAATGTTGGTTGATTAAAATGGAGAGGGACAAACAAAATAAATTTGTCACCCTTAAATACACTATTAAACCCACACTTATTAAGTAAGGAAACCAACACCAAATTTTTTCATACACAATTATTCCTTTTCCTTTTACTTAAGCAATAAAAGTATTGCCCATGTACAAAACGGGTCCATCTTCTTCAACAAAAGTTTTGAAGAGATTTTGGTTTTTGCACACATAGCGAGTATCACCGGAGTCTACCTACCAAAATCCAATATCTTCTATCATATTTACTTTCGATATGACGACAATAAGATTATCCTTAGGAGAATCAAAACTCATCTTTATTCAACTTTTTCATGTATCGGAATTTACTCTTATAATGACTAGTTTTTTCACAATAGTAGCATCGACCTTTATTTTTCTTAGGCTTGGTGTCCCTACCATTGTTTTTATGAGAATTTTTGAAATATTGATTCTTTTTCTTTGAAGGTATATATACTTAGCTTCCTCCGTAACATGGACATTCTTTTGAGTAGATTGGTCTTTCGAATCATCTTACTTTCGGTATTCTTCAAGCCTAAGATGATTAACCAACTGATCAAGAGGAATGTCTTTCTTTTTATGTTTCAAAGTTCTTTTAAAATCTTAACAAGAAAGAGAAAGTTTGTCAATAATAGATGAGACAATGATGGTTTCGTCGAAGCTCATTGTATGTTGTTTAAAATTATTCAAGATCCATTCAAGCTCAAGCAATTGTTGTATGATTGATCTACCATCTATCATTTTATAATTATTGAAACAGGTAACAAGAGATTTCTTACTTATAACATCTTTCATCGTGTACCTTGCATCAAGTTTGTCCCATAAGTCCTTTGCACATGTCGATGTTTGGTAGGTGTCAAATAAGACATCTGACATATCGTTGAGGATCTAACCCCATGCAAATATAGTCGTTATTATCCCACTTTTGTCATTTATAGGATTCTTGAAGGTTAAAATTCTCCTTCTCTTTTAACCTTGATGCAGTGAGAAAATACGCGACCTTCAATGTGGTAAGAAAGAAGTGCATCTTTTTTTTCTACCATAAGAAATTACCGCCATCAAATCTATCCAATTTGATGAAGTCGGATGTCATCTCTCGAAGGAAAATAGTCATTTTGACAAAATTAATAGGTGGCATGATTCTTGAGTAGTTGGTACCCGAGAGATCAAATTTAACACCCTGAAAAGAAGGTTAGGATAATGTTATTCTTCGAGGCATGATAAACACTAACCTTTAGGTTTTATTTGCCGCCATCGGTATCAAATAACTAAATGCAACGGACCCTGGCAAACACCTTCAAGATACAACGAAGGCCCTCGATTCGTTTTACACAAATACAACCGAATCATAGACAAATCGGCAAAGAAAAGAGGATGCTGCTGCAAACCCAATTAGCGCTATAATTGGACTTGCAAGTTCTCTTAGAAACTTAGTTGGAAAGGACTCACACAATAAGAGAGAAGTTATAATCTTGTTTACGATACCACTATATATATACATGATGAAGATGCAACTCATTATATTTTACTAATGATCATAATTGTCCCTCAAGAAGGTGACTCTTAATGCAATAACATGGATGCTAAATACTCAAGAGTTACATTCATTTCATGTGCTATTAATGAGCACATTATCACTCAAGTAAATAGGTCTTTATGCCAAAATATGGCTGGAAAATTCTTAAGAGTAAACAACCACTACATGTGATACTAATGAGCACAATTATCACTTAAAAAAGTAACTATTAATGCCACAAACATGGCTGAAAATGCTAATGAGTTTCAGGTACTACATGTAAGCACAATTATCACTTAAGTGGTTATTAATGCCACAACATGGCTGCATCTGTAACCATCACCAAATATATATTTTGATATTTTGAAAATACACCCAACAAAAGCTTGACTTTGTATTGGTTTTGGTGTGAACTCTGTTAACCCAACCATAAAGAGTGCACTAGGCTATTTGACAGCACCAACGAAAAGAAATATGAAGAGCACAATTCTAGTGGAATAACAAAAATGATATGTATGGCTTATGTTCCATAGGTCTTGTTTTTATGCATGTTTCCATGCTTTTGTAAAGCAATTGACTGAAGAAGGTTGTCTTTATCTAATTATCAATTTCCATTTGTCTACGGTGGTATCCAGGCATTGGCCGCATGCGCGCGCACACAGAGAGAGAGAGAGAGAGAGAGAGAGAGAGAGAGAGAGAGAGAGTTTAGGTGTGTGTTCTGCGAAGTGGGCAGACAGGAAAAGGACTAGATAATGTTTAGAGGGTGCATGGGGCTCCACAGACTTTATCTGGTAGTGTAGATGTAAGGCAATGCCATTCTTCACAAGACACTGGTAGCCTAAATGCATAGCAGTGTTATTGTTGACAAGAATCCAAGAGAATTTCCATGGTGAAAGTTTTTGTATATTCCCAAGTACTTTTACTGGAGAAGAGCTGTCAGGGTCAGTTCTTGGGGTGGAATCCTTCTTTGATTCCAAATTTCCTTAATTGGAGCGATAAAGTATAATCTTGCTTTTGTGGAGTTAACTTTTAAAAAAACATGACGGTGATTAGGAATCCATGTATCCAACCCTACTTATTGTGAAAAGGCTTGGTTTTGGTTGCTTCTTTTTGGTTAGAAAAGCCTCGACATCGATTCGACTCAATCGCGAATAGCAATTTAGAGTTCAAATATTACCCAATATATTCCAAGCTGAGAGCTTGAAACTGGTTCATTCAGGTCTGACACCGCAATTCAACCAAGAATTGGCCAGCTCTAGGCAACCTTTGGTTTGCACTGGGTCGAACCCGAGTCAGTTCAAACGATCCAACTCAATTGGATACTTGACATTGTAATTCTCGTCTGAGATGCATGAATTGAACCCCCTGGTGGATCTGCAAAATTTAGGTTGTCAGATCCATGAAGAATAACAAAACATCGTCTTATTTTAATGAGAAAGGAATTGTCGTTTTGGTTGCAGTAAAGCTGTAGTTGGGAAAAGACGAGGTAACAACTATTCTTCAAGGTAACGTAACGTTGGGAGGGTGCAAAAAGAACTCGTAGGGACTCAATATTGGCCCGACCCAATTGGAACCCGAACCCATTGCCATGTTTAACTTGCTCGGGTTGAAAACACCAGAATATCTTTGACGGGGTACGAGGGATAACAAGTACACAACCCATATCTAGATGTAGATACATCCACAATTACTTGGTGTGATCCACTTGACAAATAAAATTCTTTCGTTATTAACATGCAGAAAAGTGAATACAACTGATGTGAGAGAGAGAGAGAGAGTAGGGTGGCTGTTGTGCTCCCTACTGATCTTTTTTCTTGCAATCTCTCCTTGTCCTCTTTTTCTTTCATTCTCCTCCTCGCTTTCTTCCTTTCAGGAGATCAAGAGCGAAACTAAATAAGCGTTTTTAGATTATGAGACAGAGAAGTGGACGTTTAATTTAGTGTAACATCTACATTTCTCATTCTCATCATCCTCTCTCCTTCCCTCTTTCTCTTTCTATTGTTGAAAAAGAGGAGGAAGGGCAATAACTAACTAGAGTTATGTATGACGAAGATCAAAGGTTGTTTGTGTGTCGAAGATAGAGTTGAGAAGTCTTTTTGTTGGTTAACCTTAAATGAAGTGTCTAACTTTGTTGGAAAAGAGAGGGAGAATATAACTGGAAGAAGGTATAGCATTGCAAAAAAACTCTTTTATTGATAAGAAATGTTACAAATGTGCACACAAGGAGTTAGCTCACGTGGCAGGGCTCCTAGAATGCACAAGCTGCATGCAATGTGCGAGTTCGATTCATGGAGGTGTGCATACCTGGCTCGTTATGAGAAAAAAGGTTACAGATGCAATCCAATTGCCCACACATGTACACTCAATCTAATGGCTGGTAAACAAGCTGACATTTTTTTCATGTCTCGGCTCATTTTCTAGATGAATGAGCCGAGCTAACCACTGGTTAAACATCCTCTATTCTAATACATTCGCGAATAATTAACCACCTTTTCTACAAATCCAGCTGAATGGAGTTGAGAGAGATTTCCTTGAGTGCAAATAGCCCGTTATTTATCTAAATCTTTCTTTGTGAAATCGTTCAATAAGAAACGACACTTCGTAGCGGTGGATCTAAATTGAGCTGAGGTAGGGCGTTCACCTCAGCTGAAATTTCAAGAATCAACTTAAAGTCTATTGTTCATTGTGAGATCAATGGGCTATAATACATAGTTCACTTCCACCCGAAACCATTCAAGGGGCTATTCACCCACCCAAAAAGAGTTTCTAAATCCACCACTGCTTGGGAGCATAAGTGGGAAAAGATTGAAAAAAAGAAAAGTCACTTAACGAGCTTTGACAATTGAACTGACCCGAATATACCATGTTAGTGTTAAGCTCATATGGTTTAAGGAACCAAACAAAAGCGAGACGTGGACAAGCTGAAATGAGCTGATATATAGCGGCTTGTCCTCGCACTCGCCTGCACGAGAGAGAGATGCAAGTAAAAGTTTAGAGCATAAAGAGCTGCTTGTCATTTACATGCATGGTGGAGGCACGACAAGTGGCTTTCAAAATTGGCTTGGCTCGTCCAGCTTGGACACTTGAGTTTAATGTGCATAATGTGCATTACCTTCTCATGCTAACCCGAAAGTAAAATGTTGAAAGAAAACTATAAAACGTGATATGACTCGTATAAAATATGGGCGGGCCACCAAGAAAACTCAACCTAGTGTAAGAAAAAATCGCTTTTCATGTCGATACTTAAATCTATTCTCTTTCATGGCTTTTCCTTGCCCCACTAGCTAAACGCATGATCTCCTCAGGTGCATTATAATGGTCACTCTGAATAGAAGAGAATCTACCGAGTGTTGTAGATGACTTGATTTCGTGTTGGTACCCCAAACCTGTTTCTCTTTCATGGGTTTTCTTTTCCCAAATGAAAAGGAATCCTACTCCCACACGAACGCTTACTGGTTTCTACCCTGCGGTGGGCATCTAAATGCATTATCTCCTTGGCGTAGTTAGAGGAAGCAGCATGACAAGCGACATGAGTGGCCCACTTATTCTTTCAATTCATAAAATTATAATAAGTGAAGGCCGTGGAGTTGGCAACAGTCCAAACAATTTCCACTCATTCAGAGGCCTTGAATTCAAAAGAAGGGGCAAGTGAGATGACTGTATTCACTGCTACTCGCTCTTTTAGTCTGCTAGTGTTTCTCTCTCTCTCTCTATATATATATATATAAAGAGAGAGAGAGAGAAGGTGGAGAAGACATATCTCAATTATTCAATTAAGGAGCATCAATAATTCATATCGAAAAACAAAAAGGGAAAAGGACCGTTGACGCTGAAAAACGGGAGTACGTGGCAGACCCTCGAAAGCTATAAGGAAGAAGAGATGTATGACGAGCCCTCGAAGGACCCCGAAAAGGGAGGACAATAGTTCATGCCCATGATGTAAACAAGCCTCGAGGCACAAAGTAATGAGAGGACAGTTGATATGCTACACCTGAGATTGCAGCGCAAAGGCAACAATAAGGAACGCATGAAGTTATTTGGAGTCATGTCCATAAAAGACAAACCCATCCTCTGCCGCCTGAACAGGTGGTCTATAAATAGTAACTATAATGATCATTGAGGAGATGAATCATGTACAGTTCTTACTTTCTTTTCGTGTTACTCTTTTTCTACTTTTCTTAGAGTAGGTTTAACTTAGTATTCGTGACCCATAGCGGAGCACTTCAAGTGCTTTACCGTGTTCGTACGTGTGATTTCGACGGCAATCGAGATATGTATAGTCGGATTCTTGGGAATCCACTCTCATCACATTTAGACTTATCCACAATCCTCTTTGATAATGAGGGTCAGTGTTCTCTCACACGCCCTGCATCACGTTCCATTCTACTGGGTTCCCATATTTGATATTCAAATTGCATTATCACTTTTGATAACAACATATTCTTTGACATGCTCGATGGGATAACAAGCTTTTTGCTGGAATCACTCGGTTTATACAAACTTGATCCTGTTGAATGTACCCAATGACATCTACTAACATTGATGTGGATCATATGTCACCTTCACCCATCCAGAGCTCACGAGTGCTGGGTATAGATGATTTGTTGGGTCAAGTTTTCTCTCTCTCATGCAACGCAGTCTCAAAAGGAGAACATGCCATCTGCTTGGCATTCCCGATGAGATGATGAAACGACTTTCAAATGGTTAAAGTCATCCATTATTGAATGGTTGCAAGGGTAATTTGGAGATTTCAAAATGTTTTGTTTCGTCAAGTGACGGAGACTAAGCCCACTATTATCGCGAATTAGCTAGCTATCATACGAGAACAAGACATGCTAGTTGAGAGAAAAAGGTACACTGATGATACAACCGCTCAAGTTCCAACTCAGAAATGGCCGACTTTTGGCACTTACATACGAAGTCATACCATTCTCAAGGGGAAGTAAAAATGGCTGACTTTTTGCCCAAGAAAGATACTTGATGTCAAATCCAACTTCTGGATGACTTCTGCAAAGATACAATTGTTTGTAACTTCGATGGGAATCCAGGTCTCGATCAATACACAGGGTGCACACACCAGTCAACCCATGGTACCGCCTCTTCCATCCAACTTCATGGCAGCCCAAACAAGTATGAGGTCTTCACCTTCATAGCTCATGAAGTACGATCCTCATGTCCCACCATAATGACCCATAACAAGTTGAGACATATCAATTTGCGGCATACCCAACATAGTTTCAATTGATAACCAGCAACATCAAATGATAGGCAATCCAGTGCTTAATCAACCTATAGAGTTCGAGGATGCAGAAATTTACAAATTTTTGTGGGGGTAGGATGGTAAATATCCAATTAAACAATTTGCTTGGTTCGCCCTTGAGTGCGGAGAGCTGGGTGATAGTGAGTTGCATAAACTCAAGCTCTATGTCTTCAATGATAGGCCAAACATATACTTGATATACATCATTGGAAGTTGGCTCAATTCAGACATGGGAAGAAATACATAAGGTTTTCCTCAAATAATACCACAAATTTAATGAACCTCCAACAAAAGGCTGGAGAAACTATCAATGCATTCTTTGAGAAGTTTCATGATTTGTTCACTCACTGCTATTGTTCTCTCAACAAATTTTTACCTCCATAGAGCGAGAACATGCCCTTGAAGACAATGACTTTCTCATGGACAAGTCAAATTCAGTGGCTTTATCCATTGGTTGGCCTTTCAATAATATTTGCTAAGCTACACGAGGCCACCACAAGACATCTCCTATTATTATACATCAGGGTTGTGGTGGACAATCACCCCTTAAGAAGAGTATTCATCGATGGAGGTGCAATGATTAATATAATGCCGTATTATATCTTGCAATAAATTGGAAGGACAATTTCCTATTTAATTTGTACTAACCTCAAGATGTTTGATTTTCAAGAGGAGCTTTCTTTCATGATGGGAGTGATAGCCATGTAGCTCACAATGGGATCAAGAACCTCAAGTACCCCATACTTTGTAGTTGATGCTAACACATGCTACTCTTTTCTCCTCAAAAGGAACTAGATACACACACATTATTGTGTACTATTGACATTACACATAAGCAGATGTTCTGGATGAATGAAATGGTCAAAGTCGTGGATGCCGAGGACAACCTGCTCGCAATTGATGTCTAGGCATCCGAGGTGTTATTTTATTCACCTAGGATTAGCCCGTTGGTCATCCTTGAGGCCTTGGAAGGTATAAGGTCTTGTCAATTAATGACCCAGGGTTTCACTTTTGATTAGGCAAACTTATGACCAGTCTCAAAGATGACTTATGGATCACTAGTTCCAGGCGTTCATATAATGCCTAATGCCGATTTGAGGTCACTTTCATCAACTAGAGGATAAGGACAAGCAATCTAGAGAGGTCTAGGGGGCAAGGCAGGACTATGTTTGTCTATGTGATTGCACACCCACCATAGGAGTGAAATTCAACTATCCTAATCATAATGATGATGAGTTTATTCATGCTAATCATTGATGGAAGTGAGTTTGGGCTCACAAGGAACAAATGGATCGACTAAAGTGAGTACTATCTTGCCCAAACAGAATTGGTCAATGTTAATCGGGTTGTTATAGCAATATAAAAATTGTTTCACTTAAGAATACCACAAAATCCCTAGTCTACCTCAAGACCTGGTTGAGTTTACCATCCCATTACCAAGGGTGACACCCACAAGCAACTGGATCCAAAGTTTAAGCATGGAATGCTACCGACAATCAAACAAGAAATCTAGAGCTTCCTTAAGGTAAGGTTCATTCCAATGATCTAGTATGTAGATTGGTTGTCCAACTTTATCTTGTTGTTAAGAAGAACAAAAAACTATGGGTTTGCATCAATTATTGAAATATTAATCTGGCCATGCCTCAAGATCAATACATAATGCTAATGACAGATATATTAATCAATGTAGTTGTTGCTCATGAGAATTTATTATTTATGGATTGTACCTTGTGATATAACTAGATCAAGGTGAATCCTAAGGGGTATTTGGAATCTACGAGTAGGTAGTAATGTCATTTAGACTTAAAAATGTTGGTGCCACATATTAATGAATAATGAATTGTATTTTTCATGACTTGATCTGGAAAAGCATAGAAATCTACATCAATGTTATTGTGATTAAGTAAGTAGATTTAAAATAACATTTGTTTCATCTCAAGTAAGCTTTTCAATGCATGTGAATGCAAAAAAAAATTATTTTCAAAAATGAATCCTAACAAGTATGACTTTATAGTTTTTGCAAGACATTTCTTGGGGCATAACAGGAGAATCGAAGTTGATGTGAATATGGCCAAGGACATTATCGATACATAACCACCCATGACCAAAAAGGAGCTATGAAGTTTGATAGGAAAGTCACTTACTTGCAGAATTTCACTGCCAATGACACAAGAAAGATGACCCCTCTAACAAACCTGCTCAAGTTGAAGGATGTCAAAAACTTCGTTTGGGGATCAAAACAACAACAAGCATTTGAGAGAATCAAAGCATATCTAATGAAACAACTAGTGTTAATAGCTCATATTTTTGGAAAACCATTTAAATCATACATAGCCCCTATGGAGGATTTCATTAGTGCCCTTTTGGTACAAGATACTGATGATAATACCAAGCGACTTGTTTTCTATTTGAGTCAATTACTTGCCAATATGGAGTCATGATATTCTCCAATAAAAAAGTTATATTTGGCCTTGTATCATGCATGTATGGGGCTAAAATATTAGCTCTTGCCTACTGAAGTGAATGTAGTTTGCAAAATCAATATTTTATGATATATTCTCAACCATTCGACTCTCTAGGATAGGCTATAAAATGGATGATTAAACCATGTCCTTTCAATTTGAAACACTTAACTCTTAAGGCGGTCAAAGGATAAGTCATAGTAGACTTCCTCACATATTTTGTATGCATCAAAGTTTCCAATCTGTTGGACATTGTAGAGGGGATGATCCCTGAACAACTATGGTGGATGATGTTCAATGGTCCTAAGTACAACAAAGGTGTGAGAATATCCCCAACGAGTAAGGTAGGGATGCTTACCATGTCTCTAGAATCAACTCTCATCAATAACAAGGCAAAAAATGAAGCCCTAATCTATGGATTGAGCTTAGTCAGTTATTGGTGCAAAGAAGTTAGAAGTCTCATGATTCCCAGGTCATTCTCAACCAACTTATTGGTGACAAACAATATCATAGTTCTAACTTATTGCCTTTACACCAATGAATAAGAGAATTATTAGAGACCTTAATCGAGGTAAGAATATCATACATAGCAAGAGACAAAAACTATATAGTGAAGGGGTTAGCTCAATTCACCTCATGTGATAGGATGACGATGAGCCTCATCTGTTAATAGCCTTCACTCTAGGGAAAAGTCAAGAAATAGAGGTATCAACAATCGGAGAACCAAATTGATGCAATGCTTGAATCGTCATCCCAATGCTTAGATCCTAAAACTCAGTGAAGGGCATAACACTACACTTTGTTAGGTGACGATTTATATAAGTAAAGTCACCATAGCCTATTACTGAAATACTTGAGCATGATAAAAGCTCGAACAATAATGGACGAGGTTCATGAAGGGATTTATGGTGCTTACTAACTAGGGCCTAAAATAAAATGACTAATATATCAACATGGGTACTATTTGCCTACCACGCATTAAGATTGCATTGACTCTGATAAGGGTGTTAGAAATGCCAATGTTTTGGGACCTCTGTAGAAGTACCAACCTTAGAACTTAACCCGATCATCAAATCATGATCATTTTATGGATGGGCTATAGACTTAATTGGAAAGATTTACCCTAAATCTTCTAAGGGCCACACATTTATAATAGTGGCCACTAACTATTTTACTGAATAAGTTGAAACCTTTTCTCATGAAAGGAGTTACCTAGGATGATATGATCAAGTTTGTTAATAATTACATCATCTTTTGGCTTGGTATTCCTCAATCCATAATAGGCAATCAAGAGATGATGTTTATGAGAGAAAAAGTAATAGCTTGCCTCAAAAGCTTTAGGATTAAGTTGATATACTTGACTCCTTATTAGGTCCAGGCAAATGGACAGGCTGATGCCACTAATGAGGTTATTATTGATTTGATTAAGAAATCTCTCAAGGGCAATCCGCAAAAATGGCATGAGGTTTTACTCGAGGTTTTTTGGGCTTACTAGAATTCTTGGACATCAGCGACATGTCTAACCTCATTCCAATTTGACATACGGACAGGACATAGTATTGTCGATGAAAATCAATGTGAAGTCACTGCGGGTGGCTAAGAAGAATGATTTACAACCAAATGATTACCCATAATCAGTTATGATTAAGCTTGATTTAGCATATGAAGATCGTTTGATGACTTTAGATAATCTGCTAGCCAACAAGAAAAACTTGCACAAACATATAATAAAAGTGTTCGACCAAAGCAATTCTAGGAAGGAGACCTGATATATCCTGCTGATAGCTATGAAAGACCCACAATTTGGTAAATCATCTCCTAATTGGGATGGACCCAACATTACTCGAAGGTTTTACCATAAGGAGCCTACATATTAGTAGGGATTGAAGGAGAAGAACATACAAGGAGCATAAATAACAAATATTTATATTTTGAGGGACAATCTATTCAATATATTCAAAAGAATAAGGAATCAAAGAATTATAAAGAATGGGATGATCAAAATCCCTAAAGAAAAGGTTTTATTAAAAGTAGAGTAAACTCTCAAGCAAGCAAATTCATTATTGACAATAGCCATCTAGCAATCCTCGATTCCCTCTCAAGGGTCTCACGGTCTTTAGATGACACCATTGGTTCCTCTAGAACCAAACTGCTGAGATGGGCGCCCAATATGTTACTTTGAGGATTTTGAGTCCTTATAGCTCTTCTTCATAGGCGTGACAATTGTTAATTCCTGGTAGCATGATGCTAGATGTAAATTGAGAATATTAAGTTAGGTTGTCACTGAGCATAGGTTGAAGGTATGAAGTTGGAATCTATTGGGATATGCCTCTGCTTTGGTTTGTTGTTGTGTGGGACAATTCAACCTTAATAAAATGTCTTTTAGGTGTTAACGGTTCATGGAGACTCTTTGTAGTTGGTAGTTAATAATCTTGTAGAACTTTAAGCATACCTATCTAGCCGAAAGTGGTACAACCGGTTCGCTGGCCAACTTGTGAAGAGGAGGAAAACATTCCTTGAAAATTTATCCCCTCCTCAAGACCCATACTGAGCATGTTCTTAACAAACTTGATATTAACAATAATCCCAAGGGAAAGAGGCCAGGAAGTGGTAAGTCAAAATTTCTTCTCGGGGGACTCCATCGCCACGAAGATTTTTGCCGTTGGAACTAAGATTCTAAAAGAAGTACCTTTGTTTAAATTCATGGTCTCTCGGGGTTCCTATGATAAAACCACCTACCCAAAGTTGGTTCTTAGGTGAGGTATGAGTAGAAAAGGGGAGTGAATAATGTAGAATAGGAAAGAGAGAAAGCTCATCCTCTTGAGATATCTATGATACAATCGAATTTGGTCCTTGACATCTTCATCATCGGTCTTCAAAGCAGGGACCTATAGAAGAAGTAGTGAAAGTTAGGTATCAACCTAGATCTAGACAATAGCAAAGAGGATCTTACATGGCACCAAAATTATGGAACGTCACAATGTGGGCATTTTTGTGGTGGTACACTTGATTTGATTGGTGGAAGAAACTTTGTACTAGGCTCGATAGGTGTTGAATGGGGAAGATCCAAACGAAGTCTTCTAGCTCCTTGTCAAAGATAGTGTAGATGGTCGATGACCACCACTCCTCATACTCAATAGTGATTCTCATATTATGCAAGAAATCACTATAAAGAAATTTCTCTACCAATTGAAGGTTAGCTTTAGCTACTTTGGTTATTGCAGAAGTTGAGACGATCATGCCACCTGTTGGTATCTCGATTGAGTAAAAGTGGCTCAAAATTCCTTGGACAAGCCTGAATTAGTGAGTTAAATATTGAGGGTTTCACCTTTCAACTATCATTCAGTTGGTAGATAAAGATGATGCACCAACCTTGTTTAGTAAATCTCAAGAGTAGAAAAATTATCGCCACTTTGTCATTGATATATATTTAGGGTCAAACAGTTCTCTAATATATGTTGATTCATGAAATCATCATGACTCTAAAAAATCATGTTGGAATTATTATCAAATTCTAGGTGGAGTAATTTATCGAGACAAATCGATAATGCTTTGGTATGCAATCAAAGTCTCAACAAAGTATCACCCAAAAGAATTCTTGTCATTTGAACTTGATGAGAGGATCCATGTTATTGAGGGTATGCAACCAAGAAAAATACAAATATATACAATACTACCAAAACCATGATGGGTCAGAGGCAATGTTGACATTTTTTTCATAAAAAGGGTACTCAAGAAAATAAAATAAAAATCAAAGTGATAGCTGGAAATCAGTGTCTCAACGATGATCTGATACTATTTAATAATCATTACACTGCTTGGACAAATAATGAATTTACATAGAATAAAAAAGACCAACATACTTAACGGTAATCACTTCCTCTCTAACAACAATATGGGCATTGGATTCTAGGAACCTTTTGTAATACAAATGTTTAGAGAAGAAGGAGAATTGAATACTAGGAGAATTAGAGAATGAAGTTCAAGACCATCACAAGGGAGATCATGATGGCATGAATGCCAAGGAGTGCGGGGCCAATTTTACCAGCTTGAGAATTGAGCAATTGATTTTGGAAGACAATAACCCTCAGAAACTAAAAAGGAGGTTAAGGTCTATTGGGAAAGCAATCCCAAAAAAACTTAATGAGGTGGAAAAATCTCCATCTACACTAGTCATCTGCATATTGAGTGCTCACTTAGTTGAGCCATTGGAAACCTTAGAGCCAGAGGTGTAAATGTTGTTTTTGCCTACCTTTTGGAAACCTTAGAGGAACAAATGAAATCCAGAATTAACCGTACTGATACGTGCAAATGGATATGAATAGATGTTTCAAATCAATCATTAATATAAGTAATGATGACATCAAACATGTTCTCATTTCCCCCTGACTAGCCTATTCTGACCCTAAAATTCCCTTAAGAACTCCTTTTAGCTTCTCTCAATATCCCTCGAGGCCACTATTTTTGAGGTTATCGAGCTAGGCATCCTTCTCAAGGGCTTTCCACTTGGCCAATAGGGCATGCAGTTCTTACATCTCCTAAGCAAGCTCTTAAGACACGGTGACCTCTACTTCTCTAGTGGTGGAAGCCTGGGATATTAGAGAGCTGGGATTAGATAAAGCTCAAGGAGCTTAGGCAAAGAGTTTGTGACAACGACGGTAGAGAGTCTCGAGTTGCTCCTCGAGGGAATCAATGTCAGCTTGGAGGACCAACCTCTTACCCTCAAACTAGCCGATATGCAAAGATACCTCTGCTAATTAGGCAGAAACTTCATGGCAGGCCTCTCCAATGACAACCACTTATTGAGAAAAAAGTAGACGCGATCCTAAAGTCAGCTATAGAAGCAAGTTGGGCTTGTGAGGATTGCCTGTGGTTACACTGAACCTCAAGTTGTTCATGAATCATAGTGCATATTTCAAGAGATTTTTTCACTTAATTTTTCAACTCACTATGAATCATCATAGTGAATTCATATGAAGGAAGCCCCACATTGAGTTATGCTATGATGTTTGGCTGATGGGAGTTAAAGGGGAAGAAGAAGGCCCTTCGCAATAGCCTGGGGGATAGAGTCAAGATCATTGTTAGTTAGGTCCTCCATGTAAATGAGATAGTAAGCAAGAGGCATGCTAGTTGTCCTTAATCTTGTTATGCTCCTCATAGTCCTCACTAAGGTTATCAATTCCATTGCCCTTTTTCATGGAGAGGGAGAAATCGGAGGTTCAAACTGATCCACCAGAGAGGGTAAAGAGTGTTAATGAGAGTTCCTATGATGACCGCCATAAGACCTAGATGAGCAATTTCATGTTTTAGATAAGGTCATTCAATGACCTGTTTTTCAAATACCACAAAAAGAAAAAGAAACTTCTTGTCGGCATCCATTTTAACTGCTAGAGTTCTTATAAGATATAGTAAAATAAGATCTGGGGGTAGTTCTTAGTACCTAATTCAACTCTTCTCCTTTCTCTTTTTGGATTGAACAAAATTACTCATTCAACAGAACATGTCTCCACATCTGCTCCAATTCCTAATTGTATGAAGGTAATCTTCCTTTTTGCTAAGCAACTTTTAAGGTTTACATACATGTATATGCAATGTGTGCATGTACACATGCACACACACGTGTAAAGGAAAGTTAGAGGATGGAGATTACTTATATGTAAATTTCATCTAAACCAATTTCAACAATATAGTCAAGAGTCATAGGTAGTTGAGATTGAAAATGAAAAAGTAAAAGAATACACGACATACTTTTTTGAATACTTGATTGTTCTCATATGTATTTGTTGTTAGAAAAGTGATAACACAATGTGAATAACAACTATAGTAATCTGCTAGAATAGAACGTGATGTGGGGCTTGCTAGAGAACTCCAACCCTCATTCTCAAGAAGAATGTTATGCTGGGCATGCTAGAGAGTAGATTCCTAGGAATGTCATTGTGTGTATCTTGGTTCCTGTTGGATTCACACGTACGAACATGATAAAGCACTCGAAGTGCTTGGGTGTATGTCAAGAACACTAAGTTAAAGTTATTCCTAGGAAAAGGAAGATAAAAGAGTAATGCAAAAAGAAAGAAAGAATTGTGGTTTGTGATTCATCCCCTTAATGATCATTACAATTACTATTTATAGACCTCCTATTGAAGCGGCAGAGGATGGGTTCATCATTTATGGACACAAGTTCTAATATTCCTATGTTCCTTGTTGTTGCCTTTATATTGCAATGTTAGGCATAGCATACCAGCTGACCCACCATTATTTCGCATCTCGAGGCATGTTCGCATTGTAGTCCTCAACTATCATCCTTCCTTTTTGGGTCTTTTAAGGGTTCACTATGCATCCCTTCTTCCTTACGGTGGGTTTGTCATGCATTTTGATGTCAATACATGCCCCCTATGACTTCATATTTGGAGGCTATAAACACCCAAATTTTATTTCAAAATAATTTTTTTTCATCTTTCAGAAATTTAGTCTTTTTCAAATAAAAATGGCAACTTTGGGTTTTTAAATAAAAATACCTCAAATGGACTCATTTCTACATCAAAATTTTGTAGCAACCCCAAGATGATGGTATATTGCATCCCTTTAAAAAAAAATCTAATTTGGACAAGATTTCACAAAAATAATTATTTTACCCTCAAGACTAAATTAGCAGTATTCTGCCTTTTCAAATGATTGCCTTTAAAGAAATGATGACTTAAAACAATTTTTTTACAAAGAAATGAAAATGAGAACGTTGGGAATCAAACCCAAGGATGTTTGCAAATTTATAAATTTGCAAAAATCCAAAACTCTTGAAATTCAAAAATATATCAAATTTAAATCAGGCCTCAAAAATTCACCCAGTTGATGAGAGTCTCATTTCAAGACCTAATACGCAAGGGTTAAGTGGTTTGATACCCTAAACCCATTGAAGTGGTTAAAGTGGTTCGATACCCTACAACCATTAAAGTGGTTTGATACCCTACACCCATTAAAGTGATTAAAGTGGTTTGATACCCTAGACACATTTAAAGATGTTAAATGGTCAAGGTGGTTATAGACTAACTCACGAAGTTAAAGTAGGTCACCCTTGCAAACAGAAACTGTGAATGAAACTCAGTGCTTTCTAAAAATAATATTTGAAGATTTCATTAAATTTGATGTTTTCAAATACAGAAATAATTTTAAAAAAAGTGTTTGAAACCTGCCATATATGAAAGTCGGACCGAAAGGAGGCAAATTTCTCAGAAAGAAGAGATGGTAGAAACCAAAAAGGCAACAACCAGGCACCTGCCAATTTCGACACTATTGGGTAAGGTAACCTGTTATTTTTAGTTTCAGGTATTAGAAAGGAAAGTCAACGTTCATGAAAAAAATGTTGACGTTTAAGAAGGAAAGTTGACGTCCGAAAAGGAAAGTCGGTGTGTAAAAAGAAAAGTTGATGTTCAAAAAAGGAAAGTCAACATTCAAGAAAGGAAGTCGGTGCTCAGAAAGGAAGGACGATGTTCAGGAAGGAAAGTCGGCATCATCCACGAAAAAGAAAGGTGACCTTGATACACAATTTGGAAAGTCACCAAGGCATATAAAAAGTTGTTCAGTTTCATCAACACTTACCTGCCTAGTTCAATATCAAAGGATTAAGCAACTTAACTTATCAAACTTCATCAAATAAGCAATTGAACTTACTATATCCAATGGAGCATATTTTTGGCAAAAATGGTCAACATTCACTTACCAATTTCAGCCACCTTCAACAGGCAGATTGCCTTACAAAAATCTATAGCAAAAAGGCAACATATTGCCTATAAAAGGGGGCCTCAATGGGGCTGCAAAGCATCAATCCGAGTTCAAGCAAGCATGCCACAAATCGTCCGACCATCAACCAAATTTGTGGCCAAGAGAGAGAGAGAAAGAGAGGAAGAGATAAAGAAGAAGGGAACGTTCGCCGCCACAAGCCACCAACCAATCCATCCACCACAGGTCCACTCTTCACTAATTTTTTTAATTATTATCTCTTCTTTCATTAATATTAATGGGGTTGTAATTAAGGAGCTCATGTCTCCATCATGATGTATTAATCAAGGTTCATATGTTGCCCCGTCTCTTTTTCATTCATGAATTGTCCGTTATATATTTAAATTTTGATCATTTCTACTCCATAATATAATATAAGATCATATACCTCTAAATCCCTCTATGTTATGATATAATTATAATTTCATTTATTTTGAAATGTTGTAGATTAATTTTTAATTCGGGAGAAAACACATGCACGAATCTAAAAATTTGAAAACCTGTTTTCTACATACTGCATTTGTCTGGTAAATAAATTTTATTTCATTATACCCTGCTCCGAATGTTCCAAAATTGTGTAGTTCTAATCTACGCACACCAACACAATTTTCATAAAATTTTCAAAAATTTTAGACTTGTAAAATATTATAAATAAAATCAAAGAATATCAAATAAAACCATAACATATTATGTAAAATCTGAAGTTCCCGTAATAGAGGTTGAGTTATTATCCCATATCTTTGTATACAATGAACCAATTTTATTGAAAATTATCTCATTTAAAAGTTGAAATCCATATCTTTTCAACAAGACTAATTTTATAGAAATCGGAGGTCTAAGTATAAAGATACAAGTTTTCTAAACCTCTGACTTTTTGGCACAGGTCTGTCCCGAATGTCTTAGTGGGATATGTTTTCAGATTTAATTAAGTAAATCAACAACATATAAAATAAAAATAAAAATAGTTTATGAATTTATACATCAAACTCTGTGTTCTGTAAAAGTTTTAGAATTTTTGGAGATTCAGAAGCTGTCTAAAAAAAATCAGAAACAAATATTTGAAAACATAACCTGTTTCTGTTTTTCCAGACTTCGAAAGTTTTAAAATCATGATATTTGTCAAAACTTTGAAATTGAAGTTTGGTTTTGAAAACTTACTGGATCTCGAACGATTTTCAATGCGAGTAGGTTGACCCTTGAGCATCAATTCAAGAAGGCCTACGTCGAAAAGAATTCACTTACTTACAATCATTACACAAAGCCAAAAAATCATCTTTGCTAGTTTGAGCAAACTAGCTGGCACGCTCACATACACAACGTAGTTCGAGAATTTAATTTCAACTCTTTATATAGACTTGGAATAAAAATTCACATCTACAGAGGCATCGAGGAGACGTGAGTCATACTCATATCAATTATATGCCAAAAAGGTTGTCTTGATAGGTCTACTTTTTCAGTGTAATTTCTAGGATTTTGGTTTATAAAGTAGGATACCTTTCTTCTTCTTCTTTTGCCTTCCAAATTCCTACATGATCTCTTGGTAAAAGAGTCTTTTTCATTCTTTTTGCTTCCACAATTTTTTATTCTAACACCGTTCTTCCTCATATTATTGTATCATCAGTTGACTTCATTAAGTCTCAACTTTACACTTTGTTGTTGATCTACGATGATTTTGTGATGTCTCACTGCTCTAATTTTATTTGCTCTTAGCCTATGACTTAACCAATTGTACGTCAATTAGGTGATCAAATCTAGGAACAGAAGCAACATCTTTGGATAGAATGGGGTATCGATGACCTCATCATGCTCTCTTCTTTAGCCATTTTTCTTTTGATGACCAACTCCTCTATTCTTTTCTTGCTTTCTAGATTTCTAAGCACAATCACTTTCAATTCTCTTTGAGGAAGATGTCTCAGTGATCCTAGATATTTGAACAATCACGGGCTTACCCATCGATGATCTTGATTTCACTTCTTTAGTTGATCAAGACTCTGACATCCCATACTTGCTCTGCACCTTTCTTGGGATGATTTTAGCCATAGATACTCAAGTATTGGTGTTGTGACGGACGAAGAGAACTATGCTTTCTTGTTACTATGGTTCTGCCATTTTATCACATATACTCATAGAACCAAAGTCGGTAGGGTATATGAATGGTATACCTCTGTCATCATGTCTAGTATGAAGTTCTAGCTTGCTTCCCTTTTGTGTACCATTCAACCAATTACACCTTTTAAGATCTTTAAAGTAGTTGATCTATACATCTAGTGAGAAGCCCATTATGATTCTTTCAGCTTTGGATTCATTTATATTTTTTAGACTTTGGATTTGTTCACCTCCTTTTTCAGCGAATCATATTGAATTCACTAGGCGCAACTCTATGCCTCATTCCTCCTATCTCTCTACCTTCTATAGATATCATTGCTCAATTATGATCATTAGTCTTGATGAGGTGACATTTCATCCTTTGTATTTTGGATCTCCTAGTTCTCCTTTCACTACTGAGTTTATTGTAGATCTCCCATGAATTGAAGTGTCCAAAAACTTCTCTCTCCGATTCTTATTTTGCGGCACATCTGGTCATCAAGGTTCAACTCAATAATTGTTGAACCTTACCCCCCTCATTGCCTGAGAAAACTTCATATTGGTATCCTATGGTATACCAAAAATCCATTTCAATTTCCTAAGCTTCACTTCCTCAAACTTAAATGATTTAACTTTGAAAACTCCTCATTTTGGTACCTCAAAACTAATGTTGTTAGTGATCATCTAATGTGATTGACAGGAGCACCTGTATGTCGCTCACTCAACATTGACATCATCTAGATAAACGGGACTTGATTCGTTTTTAGATATGGTATCTAATACCCGTGGTTCCATGGATATCCAAAACATAGGTATAAACAACAACTAAGCCTTTTCCCATACTAGACGGGGTCGGCTACATGGATTCTTTGTTTCTACATAGCCCTATCATGTGCCATGTTAGCAGTTAACTCACAATAAGCTAGATCATTCTTTATTGTTTCTTCACAACACTTTTGTGGTCATCCTCTACCTCTTTTAATACTTTCAAAATCTAGTTTTTCATACCTTTTTAAAGGTTCTTCTTTTGATCTTCTTTCTATATGTCCAAACGACCTTAAACGATATTTTCTCTCATTTTATCCTCTATTGGTGCCACACATAATTTATTTCTAATAACCTCATTATGTATACGGTCTTTTCTTTTATGACCACTCATCCATCTCAATATCTTCATTTCTGTCATAGACATCTTTTATACATTTTGATGATTAACTGCCCAACACTTAGAACCATAAAACATGGCAGGTCTAATTGTTGCTCTATAATATTTACCTTTTAACTTTCATGGTATCTTCTTATCACAAAGAATACTTGATGCTCCTCTCCATTTTAACCAATAAGCATTAATTTTATATGTAACATCTCCATCAATTCTTCCATCACTCTGAAAAATTGACCCTAGGTATTTAAAACTTTTATTTTTGGGAGATGCAATCTGTGCCAATTTTAATTTCTATGTCCTTTGAAGTAACCAAATGATCAAACTTACATTTCATACATTCTGTCTTTATTCTACTAAGTCGGAAGCCTTTACTTTCTAATGTTTCTCTCTATAGTTCCAATTTTCTATTAACTTTTTCCTTAGACTCCTCCACTAACACAATGTCAATTGCAAAACATACACCAAGGTACTTCATCTTGAATATGTTTTGTTAACTCATCAATCACCATTATAACTAAGTATGGACTTAGAGTTGATCCTTGATGTAACCTAATATTAACTTCAATTTATGTATGTCAATGGGATACCTCTTTTTTCCAAGGTTCTCCAAAGAACCCCCCCTCGGTACCCTATTGTAAGTTTTTTCTAGATCAATAAATATCATGTGAAGGTCTTTCTTTCTTGCTCTAAAATGTTTCATAATATGTCTCAAAAGGTGAATCGCTTTAACAATAGATCTGCCTAGCGTGAATCCAAATTGGTTCTCTGTTGTACTCGATACTTGTCTTAACCTACGTTAAATAATTCTTTCCCACAATTTCATAATATGGCTCATTAACTTGATAACCGATAATTCACATAATTTTAAATATCTCCCTTGTTCTTATATATAGGTATAAGTGTACTCGCTATCCACTCCTTGAGTATCTTTTGGTTTCTTCATATTTCATTAAATAGTCTTGTGAGCCAAGTGATTCCTGTTTCTCGTAAAATTTTCCAAACTTCTATAGGAATATTGTCTGGGCCTACCGATTTACCACCCTTCATATGTTTAAGAGCCTCTTTTGACTTCATTCTTTAGAATACATCGGTAGAAATTGTCGTTTATATACTTTTCTGATTTGGGTAACTCTCCTAAGTTAATACTAACATCTTTATTTTCATTAAAAAGCTTATAAAAATAGTTTTTCCATCTATTTCTTATAGCCCTAGCTATCCTAAAAATATCTCTTTCACGCTTTTTTGAGTCGAGTTTTTTATATAAATCCTCCTAAATTTTAGCTTTTGCTTCACTCATGGCCTTTTTTCACTTCCTTCTTTGCTTTCTTATAAGTTTCTAAAGTTTCACTAGTTTTCTTACCATAATGTAATTTATAACATGCCTTCTTTAGCTTGATTTTATTTTGCACTAC
The DNA here is from genome assembly GCA_036023115.1 of Brasenia schreberi. Classification (NCBI taxonomy): domain Eukaryota; kingdom Viridiplantae; phylum Streptophyta; class Magnoliopsida; order Nymphaeales; family Cabombaceae; genus Brasenia; species Brasenia schreberi. Next base: position 4,700,782 of record JAYKKT010000049.1, read on the forward strand.
TTTACTTCACCACTAAGCTTCTTTTTGTGCCGGTACACCTCCCTTAGATACACCTAACACATCTTTCGCCACTTGCCTAATATGTATAGCCATATTGTTCCACATATCATAGGGTGTACCAACATAATTCCAAACATCTCCTTCAAGGACTTTTTGTTTAAATATATCTTTTTTCTTGCTTTTGAGGTTCCACCATTTAGTCCAAATAGCTCGATATACTCTTTTCTTCTTTGTCCATTTTATTATTTGTAAATTCATAACTAAAAGTCGATGTTGGGTGGTTAAGCTTTCTCCTGGAATTACCTTGCAATCATTACAACACGCTCTATCTTTTTTTCTACAAATAAAGTAATCAATTTGTGTTTGTGATAAGCCACTCTTATAAGTAATTAAATGTTCATCTCATTTTCTGAAGATTGTATTGACTATAAAAAGATCAAATGTCATAGAAAAATTTAAAATCTCCCTACCTTTCTCATTTATATCCCCAAAACCAAAGTTTTCATGAATACCTTGATATCTTAATGTCTCTTTACTAATATATCCAAAAGTCTCCTCCTAAACAAATCATCTCTCTTTGTGGAATTCTTTGAATCACCTTATTTACCTCTTTCCAAAAAGCTATCTTTATACTATCTTCTAGTCCTACTTGGGATGCGTAAGCACAAACTATATTCAAAATCTCTGCTCCTAACACTAATTCCAATGTTATGATTCAGTTACCATATCATTGTATGTATACTACACTATCCTTTAAATCTTTATTTATGATAATATCAACTCCGTTTCGAGTTTTTCCTTACCTGAGTACCATAATTTAAAACTTGTATCCTCAATTTCTTTTACTTTTTCTCCAACCCACTTTGTCTCTTGTAAACATAGAATATGAATCTTTCTTCGAATCATAGTATCTACCACTTCCATTAGCTTACCGAATAATGTTTCGATATTCCAAGAACCAATATGAATCTTATTATCTAGGACTAGCTTCCTTATCCCTGCATCCATATTGAAAATGTGAAGACCCTCTTTGTAATTTATTCACTATATTTGGGTGACAGTATAGCGCGACTAATTTTTTTACCCATACCCTTTTTACGTCTCCATGTTGCCACCCGTCCATGATGTGGGAACCCTCTCTATAATTGATTCACTACATTCGGTCGAAAATGTAGTGACCCTCGCTTACTTTTCATTATATTCGAGCTCTACAGCGTGTTGCAAGGCAGGGATGCCCCAAAGCAATGCTAATCCATAGTATAAAAATTTGACAAAGTTTTACGCTGACTGTCGAAAGACTAACACAACCCTTCTCCTTTATCCGAACTTGGGACCGACCATGCAAGGGTGATCCCTTACATGGGAGGAATTTTCATTAATATAGGTATATAATATGGAAAATTGATGTGAAAAGCAACAAGTCTCATGTGGGTTGAATTGAAGACATTTCTATAACAACAAACTCTATTGAAGATCAGAAGTGAAAAAGATGTGCTGACCTTGCAATAGAGAAATTTGTCATATATAAGGGTGTATTAATTGTGATGAAAATATTAAATATTGAAGATTATTGAATATAGCTTGCTATAGTGCAAAAGATATTTTGATCATATCTTTCATTTCACTTCAATAAAAACAATGTATGAAACACCTGGGAGCATTTCACTTATGACACCCCCATTGCACTTATCACACTTGTGAAGGTTAACTTAAACCCAATATTTCAATTATCACTTCAGCGAGCATTGTATACAACAATATAAAACACAATACATCCAATAAAAACTCCTAAAATATGAGTTGTGAGCATTGCACAAATATGAAAGAATATGAAACACCATACATCTTGCAACAATATAATAGACCATACATCCCACAAAAATTACTAAAGTATGAGTTGCGAGCATTGCACAAATATAAAATACCATACACCCCAAAGTAATATGATACACCAAACATCCCATAAAAACTATTGAAATGAGCTGCAAGCATTGTACAAATATAAAATAATATGAAACACTATACATCCCACAACAATATAATACACCATACATCCCATAGAAATCTTTGAAAAATGAATTGCCAGTATTTTACAAACATCCCACAACAATATGAAACACAAGGTACTACATCAATACAAAACATCATTTACGATGTCAAAAATATGAGTTGTGAACATTCCACAAATATAGTTGATAAACTTTATCCGATAACATCAAACCTGCAACCATGCATTATTCTTTGGTCATGCATAAAATGATGACATATTACATGGTTTGATACACTTTATTCCGCCATTACCAACCAAACCAAAGGAAAAAATTGTCCACAGCATAGTACATTTGAGAGAAACTACTGAAATTGAATAAATGACACTATTATTCGGCCAAACATAAAATGATAACATAATACGTGGTTTGGTACACTTTATTCGGATCATTGTAGGCCAACCAAAAACCAAATATATATCACAACTTTCATGGTGGTTGTTGATCTCTTTTTGATGAGCTTGCTTTTTCATTGCCTCATCCTCTAGAGGTGATGAGTTTCTTTCTCCTTCGCCCCTTGCCTACAAATGGTGGAAGAACGATTGATGTTACTCATACAATAAATATTTGTAATAGAATATTTTCTGGTGGTGGACAACTATGACTAACCCTCGGTCTCTAGCTCCTTCATCTCATAGATCTATAGATTAAAATGAAAGAAAGAATATTATCAGCACAATTATATTAAAAATTAGTAGTAAAGTTGCAATAATTCTATATGTGGCAACCAAAACAATAAGAAACCAAACCTGTGAAGTAGAGAAAGACGCATTCCCTTGATGCTCCTCGTCCAACCTTATCTATATGGAATCTCTACCATCCGGCCCACCTTGCACCCTTGAAATTGTGCCCAAGTTGCCTGTAGTGCCCACATCTTATTATGTTGTCTGCCCTTGATAACTTATGTAGTAAGGTAGGTCTCTTTCTTATATGTTTTGTCGACATAATTCTCAAGCACCCTTTTACCACATATGGCAGCTACAACATGCTTGCGTGGAAGACCACAATTGTCACTTTCTACACCCACATTCATGCTTAGGTAGATCTACATAATATTTTTTGTTGAAGAAAATAACTTCATAAATACTATGTCTAACTTGTAGAGCCATATAATTTCTACCCCACACCTTGATTTTCTCCAATTTTAATTGTATTATAGGACCCAATGGAGTATCATGTTTAAACATGTCCTAATAAAATTTACAATACCTAACCATGAATGATATTGACAAAGGACAAAATAAAGATATGAAAGAGATGATTAATAAATTCATGAAAAGTAAAAAAAGCGACAATAATAATCATAGTACCTAATCATCAACAACCTCCTTATTGTCTCCAACATGGTCACGATAGGTTGGGCTATTGTTGGTAAGATAAAAGCATTGAAGCTTATTTTACATCAATCATGCATAAATAACCTCCTTATCAGGCATTGTTTTCATACATGATATTCTCTTATACTCGTGTTCCTTATCATTCCACTTGGTCTTCAAGTTCTCTCACAAGTGATTCAAGCATATGTGATGCTCCACCCTAGGCATAACTTGTCATATTACCTCTTGCAATCCTTACAACATAAGAAAATGGTAAGGATTACATAAAAGAGGTGGCGATCCATAAAACTAAATAAGATAGGAAGGATAAATATAAGCATGTACACAAAGTGTTACAGTATGACATTTTGCTTGTCTGACATGATAACCCATTTAGTTTCATCTGCAGATTCATAGTTAGCCACTAATGTTTGAAGAAGGGAATTACTATATGCACACCTCTTTTACAATCTACACACCCCTAATTTAATATCAAAACTACTCCTACAACAATTTCTCTCTCCACTCCTCTCCACACCTAACTCTGACATTCTCTTCTTTTTACTCTAGTGATGCATTTCATCCATTTGCAACTATTATTTCTTTTCTCACAACCAAAGAATAAATGATTATTCTTATGAACCTCACTGGAGATTTACGAAATAGTGTAGAAGAAAACTGAAAAAAGAAAAAGAGACGATTGATTGGACCAATTTTTGAATTTTTTAAGGTTTTCAGAGGTTGGTTCTTAGAAATAATTTCATATTTTTATAGGTTTGTGTTGTCTTTGTATGTTTTCTATTTTGGTTGATGTTTCACAATTTTGTGTCAAAGGATTTACTCGTTGGATTTTTTATTCAAAATATGGTACAAGAGCATCTCTCTCAAAGGAGAGATGAAAACCAGTCGTGCCTCTCTCCAAACGTGGCAGAACTCCATCTCTCCCTAAGGAGAGATGAACCTAGGCCATGTCTCCATCAAACAAGAAATGTGCTTGAGACATGTTTCTCATGTTATATGTGTATATATGCTTCAAACCTTATATCGCCTTATGTATTATAGAATAATAAATAACTCGAGCGAAAGCATTTATAATAGAATAGATTTTGAGAAGACAATGACTGATCAAAATATTTATTATATCGAGACTACGGAAACATAAGTGATTGTAGTGCACCAAATGATGTATTCTTTGATTGGATCATTCCTCTTAAAGGAGTTGTGATCCTCTTTCAAATATCGACTTTGCTAGTTCTTGTATTGGGTCTCTCTTTGAGAAAAACATTTTGAGGCAACTAGACTTTAAACCGACATATGAGATAGTGATACTATGCTTTATGGACATCTTTGTAAATGCTTGAGTGAATATTATTGGAGATGAAAATTACGAGTATTAAGTCATTGGTGAACTTTTGGAACAAGGAGAGGAGTGGTGAAATAAAACTCACATAAAGTGCTTAGAGGAAGTAATGTGTATGTGTGATATATATTCATGAGTTTTCATGGAGGATAGTGGTGTTGATGTTGTTAGTTGTCGTATTGCATACATGAAGGATGAACCTTGTCCTAGTGATTATTGGATGTTCATACTAGGCATAGGTTTGGTCATCACTACTCGATAGAACATAGCATTAGTAATCCTCCTCTCTATGAGAGGGTTGACAATATTTCTACCACTAGTGTCAAACCGTGAGCCACCAACTATGAGAGATGTGCGGTATATATGCTATCATAATGTTGCACGATATTTTCTAGCAATAATTAATAATATCTTTAAATATGATTATATTAATTAAGCATTCAGTTTATCCAATTTTATAATTAATCCTCTTTTGTGCTCTTATTTTTTGTAGATGTACATGGTTGAGTAATTTTCATAATTTCCAAGCATCCCTTTTCAAAAGAAAACATTTCAAAAATTTTGAAAGTCACAATTTGAAAACTTGATATTCACAATTTCAAAAAAGGAAAATTAGAGATTTATTCAAAGATGGATCGAAGGTAGAACCAGAAGGAGTCAAACTTCCCAGGAAAAGGATAAGGGAAGAACCAAGAAGGCAAGAACATCCTGACCGGCAAGGAGTGAAATTCAATTCGGGGCCAAGCCAAGCGGGATTCAATCCAACATATCTCAATTCAATTGAAAGAAAGGATTCATTCAAGGCCAAACAAGGCTCCACTCAAGGCAAGATTCAATCCAATTCTCAAGTCAAGAAATCAAGTCAAAATTCAAGTTCAAATCGAAAGACTTCACCAACCTAGCCCAAGGGAGCATATGACCAAGCCACGACTAAGGATGTGCTCGAACAAAATTGGCTACAAACCAAGTAATTCAACCAAAGCATCTTGTCTAAGGCTATATATTAAGGTTGGCTACAAACCAAGTAATTCAACAAAATTGGCTACATGGGTTGCACCTAGGGCTGCAACAAGCTCACATGGGCTAAGGGGAACCACTGTCCAGCCTCACATGCACCTATGTGGGGCCAAGGGACCAGAATTTTTCATTGGATCAAATTCAAACCAGTCCATGCATTTAAACTCTAAAGCTCCAACCCATGGAAGGGGCTACAGCCTCCCTTGAAATCTATAAATAGCAGCCTTGAGGGGTTGATCAAGAGGAGGAATATTAAAGAGAGAAATCCAACAACAGAGAGAAAGAGAGAAAGAGAGAGACAGACGAGGAGAGAAGGAAAGGATCACCCCCTTCCTCAAGGAGCAATCAGCCGACCATCCTCAACACTTCCAAGCCTTCAAGTCTTCATTGCAAGGTCGATTCTCCCCTTTCCTTTTTCCTTTCTTTCCTTAGGCCTTTCCATTTCATTTAAATATGTTGTAATTAAGGAGCATTTTACTCCAATTCAATGTAATATTTTGAGGGGAGGTGCTGCCAAATTTCATCCAATCTCATGGGTAAGATCAACTTCTATGTATTTGGTTTATGGATTGTTCACCCCAATATACATTGTATATCTTATACCATCTAATCCCCTCTATGCTTAAACTATATAATAATTTCCTTTGATTATTGAATGATGATTTAATTTGGTAGAATTCGGTTGGATGCATCCATTAATTTCGTAAGACTGAAAATTTTGTTTTATGCATTCTGCATCCGTCTGATTGCTGATTTTTTCAGCCCCATTATGTGATTAAAATACACTAAAAATTGGTACACATATTTTTCACACATAAACTCACTCTCCATAAAATTTGTAAGAATTTTAAGAACATTTAAAGTGATAAAAAAAATTGGATAAAACCAAATAGAATCAAAACAGAGCCTATCCACACTACACATCCTCCAACAAAGTTGGGTAAAAGTAACTTAACTCTATTTGCAGTGATCCTCATTGCTTGAAAAAAGTCTCATTGAAAAGCTGATATCCATTCAAAATAGACCAATTTCATAAAAATCTAGTACCTACGTGCTGAGATACAGTCGCATATTTAACCCTCTATATTTTTGTCATAGGTTTTGTAATGAATCTCAAAATAAGGGACTTTCCTTATTTAACTATACACATCTGTAGCACTAAAAATCAAAACCAAAATAGTATAGGAATCTTCACACCTAAATCTATCTTACCTAAAATTTTGAAGAGTTTTGGAGATCCAAAGACTATCGAAAAAATTAAGAAAATCGGTCCCTCAAACTAGAACCAGTTTCTATTTTTCAGGACGAATTGATTTTTGACAAAGGAATAAACTCACGATTTTGCAAACTTGTTTAAATTATAACTTGCTTCTTTGAATCCTTTGTTTTAAGTCAATTTTTTAACTTCAAATAATGTCGAGTTCATAATGTTCTTTTGAGATGTTCAGTTAAGTCATCTTTGAAAAAGAGTTTCGAAAATGTTTTTACAAAATCGTGAGCATATGATAGCTTTCCTAAAGAGGAAATTGAAATAATTGAAAATTGAGCGAGAAATCGCCGCATTGAGCCAAAAGGTTGATGCGGTGGAGTCTTGCTCATCACATGGAAAACAAGCGAGGGCTCATAGAAGATCATATCATTCACGAAAGCCCCAAATGACCTCAAAATTTGAGGAAGAGGAACCACTACATGGATCCTTCACGGTTAAGGATCGAAAGGCCCTCCAATAATTCTTAAAGGACTAGAAAAGGGTGTATTCACTATCTGATTTTTTGCCTTCAGATTACCAAACTGATAGTGATGATGAAATACCGAGTTTTCATCAGTATAATGGGAATGGCGATTCTCGATCTCATCTTCAACTCTTTTCTCTAAGGGCCGATAAGAAAAAAAAAGGACTCCTCCAAATTGATATATTGGTTTCCCCATTCTTGAAAAGGAAATGTTTCAAAATGGTTGACTCTATATTGTCTAAGTCAATTCACTACTTTCAAGGATCTAGCAAATTGTTTTCTGCAAAGATTTTCTCATAACATAGAAGTCACACCTACTCTTAACATTTTGAGAGATAGACACGAAGCAATCCCCTGATGAGGATGCATACGCATTCATCATTAGATGGAGATCACCTTTGGGCCAAGAAAAAGAGCTCATTTATGAAGGATGCACAGTGTTGCTCATCCTTGAAAATTTTAAAACTCATTTAAAACACTCATCTCCCTTCACGAGATCAACACATTTCAAAAGTTGATTAAGGAAGCTTCTCTCTTCGAAGCCAATTTGAAAAAGAGAGTATACGAAGATTTGTGAAAAGAAAAAAGTTTTATGAAAAACAAGTTTACAAAACCTGGGACACATGGGCCACATGCAACGAAAGGAGTAAAATCTCAAAAAGTGGTCAGTGTACATGTAGAGTAGAGCTTGTTCGATCTCTCAAAACCCTCCGAACAAATTTCTTTTTTAAAAATCAAAAAAAAAAAAAAGTTTGAAAATAGGGAATATACGAATCTAAGACAACCACTCACGGAAGTCCAAGACATCTTATTTGCACAAGGTTTGGTGAGCCTTCATGCGATCCTAGAAGGGGCACCCCCTAAGAAGAAATATTTGAATGATTTTTGTAAATATCTTAGGCTCAAAGGTCATGATACAAACAAGTGTTTTTCTTTAAAGAACAAAATTGAATACTTGATAGAACAGAAGAGGCTCTACATCTCGAAGGAACCAGAGCCCTCTCAAGCGATCTTCAAAGAGCCTTCCCAAACCACAAAAGTATAAGTGAGAAGGATAAAGAGGTATGCTTTCCTCCAAGTCAAATTCGTGGGATTGATATTCACACTACTCTTTCTCATAATAAAAAAGCCAAGCAAATAGTGATCCGGTAAGATCTTAGGGTCTCACCCTTGGTTAGAGCATTTGTAGAAATTCGAGGTGCTCCAAAACATAAAAGTAGAGCCAAGATAGGATCGAGGTTTAGGGAAAATATAGAGGAGGTGACTAGGTCTAGAAGGATATATCAACCCCCACACTTAACCAAACAAGGTAACAAGGAGGTGGTCGCTTTACCTGGCCCCCGAAAAGCATGTACCCCTAACTCATTTCATGTCATGGATAAAAGTAAAAATGTTGTGTTAACAACCTATGATCTCGAACAATATTTGTCAAAACTCTCCATAAACATGTTTATCTTAGAGTTGATACAAACATCACCTAAACATAGAAAAGTCTTAGAGGGAATTATAGAGAAAGTAAGAGTTAATACTTCCATAACTCCCAAGTCTTTATCCTTCATGGTTTCTCACATCCTTACAAAGACGTCAATCGTGTTCACCGAGAATGAGTTTGATAGACCCATTACAACCCACAACCAAGCTTTACACATAGAGGTAGTATTGAATCACCGCACTCTTAAAAAATGCTTCGTTGATGGGGGAGGAGGTCTAAACATCATTCATCTTCATATAGCCTTCCAAATTGAAGTACCGACTAGGCTTCAACCAAGTGCAATTGTCATTACTGGATATGATAGCAACTCATCCCACCCCACAGTCTCCATCAAGTTACCCATGGAAATTGGTCTCATATTATAAACATCCAAATAAAAAATTTAAAATAAAAAATTTTCATCTTTTAGAAATTTTGCTTTTTTATACGGCTTTGGGTTTTTAAATAAGAATACATCAAATGAATTAATTTTGGCATCAAAATTTTCTAGCAACCTCAAAATGATGGTATATTGCATCGCTCTTAAAAAAATCACATTTAGACAAAAATACACAAAAATGACTATTTTGCCCTCAAGACCAAATTGGTAGGATTCTGCCTTTTTAAATGATTACCTTCAAAGATAGGATGATTTTAAATAATTATTTTTATATAAACAAATGAAAATGAGAACATTGAGAATCAAACCCAAAAATGTTTTCAAATTCATAAATTTACAAAATTCCAAAAACCTTGAAATTCAAATCAGACCTCAGAAATTCGCCCGATCAAGAATAGTCTCATTTTGAGACCTGATACCTAGGGTTAAAGTGGTTCAATGCCCAATACCTGTTAAAGTGGTTTGATATCCTACACTCGTTAAAGTGGTTTGATGCCCTACACCCGTTGAAGTGGTTAAAGTGGTTTGATACCCTACACCCATATAAAAGGGTTAAATGGTCAAGGTGGTTATAGACTGACTAATGGAGCGAAAGTAGGTGACCTTTATAAACAAAAACTGGGAATGAAATCGAGTGCTTTCTAAAAATAATATTTGAAGATTTCATTAAATTTGATGTTTTCAAATACAAAAATGTTTTTTTAAGTGTTTGAAGCCATACCTGCCTTATATAAAAATCGGACCAAAAGGAGGCAAATTCCTCGAAAAGAAGAGGTGGCATGAACCAAAAAGGCAATGATCTAGCACCTGCCAATTTCGGCAGTGTTGGGCAAGGTAACCTGTCATTTTTAGTTTCAGGTATTAGAAAGGAAGGTCGATGTTTAAAAAAGGAAAGTCGACGCCTAAAACGAAAGGTCGGTGTCCAAGAAGGAAAATCGGTGTCATCCACACAAAAAAAAAGTGATGCTCGATTTGGAAAGTTGTGATGTCTAATTTGGCAAGTTGTGATGTTCGATTTGGCAAGCCATCGGTGACCTTGGTACATAATTTGGCAACCTTCATATGCAGTTTGGTAAGTTACCAAGCCTTACCAATTTCAACATGGAAGGATCAAAGCAACTTTGGTATACAATTTGGCAGCGACTTGAGTTTTGGGGACCAATCTTGCCAAGGAACATAGTAAAGGGCATAGCAAGAGGCAATCTTGATCCATTTACTAAAGTGTCGTTTAAGGAAGAAATCAGGCCTATTGATGAAATATACCGTGCATTTCAACATCGATCAAAAAAGCAAATGGACTTGCCCGTGCATGAAAATGTGATGACAAATTACTTTTCACTTGAGATTCAGTGGTGTCTCGATTCCACCAATATATTAAGAAGCCTTCAAAAAAGCAATTTGGACATTTAGACATCAATGTGTCTATGATCCTGTTGCTGAAGACATAGTACACCTGTTTGAACCACCTACACACCTTGGCCGACCTAGTTCCATTCACCTTGGCCGAACCTACTTGGCTGAACCCACACACCTTGGCCAAACTCACTTACCAATTTAGACGGAGCAGGTTTTTGGCAAGGGCCAGCATTTCACTTACCTTATCTAAGAGAGTTGTTTTTGGCAAGAAGGGTCAGCATTCACTTGCCAAGTGCAGCCATCTTCAATAAGACAACTTGCCTTATACAAATTTGCAGTAAAGAGGTAGCCCTTGGCCTATAAAAAGAGCCTCAAGGGAGATGCAAATCATCAATCCGAGTTCAATCATCCCATCCACAAATGATCCAACCATCCAGCATCCCACGACCCAGCAAGAGGGAGAGAAAGAGAGAAAGAGAGAAAAAGCGAAAGTGAGGAAGAAGAAGATGCACCGCCACTAACCACTTGCCATCCTCCGATCTTTCAACCATAGGTCCATTCTTCCTTTATTTTTTATAATTATATCTCTTCTTTCATTAAGCTTTATGGGGTTGTAATTAAGGAGCTGATGTCTCCATTATGATGTATTAATCACGGTTCATACGTTGCCCTGTCTCACTTTCATTCATATAATATTCGTTATATGTTTTAATTTCGATCCTTTCTACTCCATAACATAATATAAGATTATAGACTTCTTAATACTCCTATGCTCGTGTGGTAATTAGGATTTTATTTATTTTGAATAGTTGTGGATTAATTTTAATTCGAACAAAAACACATATGAATCCTGTAAAAATCAAAAACTTATTTTTTTCAACACTTAGTACATGTCCGATGAACGAATTTTATCTCTTCACCCCCTGATCCGAATGTTCCAAAACTTTGCACGTATAATCTATACATATCAATACACTTTTAATAAAATTTTCAATAATTTTAGGGTTGTAAAACATCACCAATAAAATTGGAGACATTTTATTAAAATCAGAACAGATGCTAAAAAACCAAAAGTTCCTACAACAGAGGTTATGTTATTACCCAATATCTTTGTATATTGAAACAATTTAATTGAAAATGGTCTCAATGGAAAGCTGAAATCTATATATTTTCAACAAGACCAATTTCATAAAAATCGGAGGTCTGAGCATAAAAGTACAATAGTTTTTCTAAACCTCTGACTTTCTCGCATAGGTTTGCTCCAAATGTCTGAGTGGGGTCTCTTGTCAGATTTAATTAAATAAATATATAAATATAAAATAAAAATAAAAATATTTTCTCAATATACATATAAAAATCTATCTTCTATAAAGAATTTTTAGAGATTCAGAACTAATCTAAAAAAATCAGAAACAAGCCTCTAAAAACATAACCAGTTTCTATTTTTAAAGACTTAAAATGTTTTTTGAGTTAAGAACCATAATCAAATAATTTTCAAAGTATCTAGGCTCACCCTTCAATATTGGTTCAAAATTGCCTACGGCGAAAAAGAATTCACTTGTCAACAATCGCTACACAAAGTTAGAAAATCAATCTTTGCTAGTTTGAGCAAACTACCTGGCATGCTCACACACACGACGTAGTTCATGAATTTAATTTTAAGTCTCTACATAGGCTTCGGAATAAAAATTCATATCTACACATACCACATGTAGAGTTGTTTTATGTCTTAGACATAAACTTCCACTACAAGTTGTTGCTAGGGAGGCCTAGGATACACTCCCTCTGAGACATTCCTTCAACCTTTCATAAATGCCTAAAGATCCCATGGGATAACCAAGTCGTGGTAGTATTTGGAGAAGGCAACCCACATCTTAAGGGAATACAAACATACCCTTGTCTATCAAGCGATCCAATAAGTGGTGTGAAAAAGGTCATTGAAGAGCCAAATCCTCCGAAGTAATCCACTCACAAGGTCATGTACATCTTAGGGGAGCCCAAGTCTTCCATCCCTAAAACCGTGCACCTCCTAGGCACACCCCAAGAAAGCCCAAGTGTATAACCACACCATGGACGACACATTGTTTCAAGGCCATCCACTTTATCAAAATTTTACAAAACATAAAAGGCCTTGGAACATGTTGAACATGGGATATACATCATATCAAGATCTGGGAGCTAAGAACCAAGGAAGGTTGGAACCTCTCCAACCTTCCCCAAACCTCGGTCAACATGGTTTAGGGTACAACCCATCCATACTTCCCTGAGACACCACCTAAGATCACTTGGGTCAAGGGTGCCCTAGAGCCAACTAAAACCGAAACATATGGCTTAGACCTCTTATTTGGAGTGTAATTCATGGTGTCTTCTTTGTAAGCTTGATGGAAGACTCCTCTTTTCAAAAAAATCCAAAAAGGTATATATTTAGAAAAACCAAAAAAATCTCAAAAAATTTCAAAATCTAAAGACATTAGAAATGCCTAAAAATTCCAAAAAGAAAGTCTTTTACAATTTTACTTCTAATATTTGTCTAGAAAAAGCCAAAAAATTCAAAAATTCAAAAACGTTTGGTTTTCAAAATCATGTACAAGCTCAAGAATCAATTTTAAAACCAATGTATATTCTTAAACTCAAGTTGACTCCTTTTGTCAATAATCCTTCTCTTGTGGATAATCTTTCCCTAAAAACCAAAACACTTGAGAGTGATCAAAGCAAGGAAGAAGATCTCCTTGTCCATGAGGATGATCAAACCTCTGAGCTTCCCGAATTCCATAAAATCCTTAACTTGGAAAAACCTTTGAAATTCTATAGGAGGGGATTTTCTAGAGGTCAACTTAGGAAGTAAGTCTAACCCCAAGTGTGTTAAAATAAGAACTTGGTTGCATGAACATGAAAAAGCATCATTCATTGCATTCTTGAAATCATACATGGATGTGTTTGCATGGACCTATGAAGACATGCCTGGTTTAGACCCTAGGATTGTAGAGCATCATTTACCATTAGAACCAAATATAAAAGTCGTGAAACAAAAGCCTAGAAAAATTTATCCTGATGTTCACTCCCAAGTCAAAGAGGGTTTAGAAGATCTTTTAAAGGCTGGATTTATAAAACCCATTGTATATTCTTAATGGCTTTCAAATATTGTTGTTGTTCGAAAATCCAATGAAAAAATTTGTATTTACATTGATTTTAGAAACTTGAATAAAGCCACTCCAAAAGATAATTTTCCACTACCCAACATTGATTTGATAGTGAATAGCACTACAAATCATGAAATGTTTCTTTCATGGATAGCTATTCGAGTTATAATAAAATCAAATTAGCTTCAAATGATCAGGCCAAAACTGCTTTTACTACACCTTGGGGCACACGGTCATGCCTTTTGGTTTGAAAAATGTCAGTGTCACATACCAAAGAGTCATGACGACTATTTTTCATAATCAAATTCATGAGCTTTTGGAAGTATATGTGGATGATCTTTTGGTGAAATCAAGAACCCAATACACACATAAAATCTTTGCAAAAAGTTTTTGAAAGACTTAGACTTTATAAAGTAAAACTAAACCCTAAAAAATGTGTGTTTCGAGTAGAATCAAGAAAACTCTCAAGGTTCATGGTTAGCCAAAGGGGCATAGAGGTCGACCCCTCTAAGTATCGAGCCATCATAGACATGCTTCCATCCTCTAATTTGACCCAAGGTCGAAGCCTCCAGAGTCAACTCCAAGCTATTAGGAGATTCATCTCCAACTTAGCAACAAGATGTGAACTCTTCAATAGACTTTTGCGAAAAGGTGTTAAATTTTATTAGAATTATGAATGCCAAAAAGCTTTCGAAATATTGAAAACTTATTTGGTAAATCCTTCAATTTTGAAACCTCCAAAGCCAGGAAAACCTTTGCTTTTGCATCTTTCCAATCATACGAATGCATTGGGTGCTTTGCTTGCTCAATATAAGGATGATAGTCTCAAAGAGTATGCTATTTACTACATTTCAAAAATTCTATTGGCATATGAAATAAATTATTAAGCCATGGAGAAAACATGTTTGGCTTTGGTATGGGCTTGCCAAAAATTTAGACATTATTTCTTGGATCATGAAATTTGGATAGTGTCTAAACTTGACCCTAACAAGCACCTTTTTGAAAAACCTATCCTAACGGGTAGGCTAGGTAAATGGCAACTCCTCTTAATGGAGTATGACTTGAAATTCCATCATCAAAACTCTATTGAGGGACAAGCCCTAGCTGGTCATGTGGCCGACTTACCCCTTAAATATACATATCCCATACTTGAAAGGCCTAAAAGTTTTGAAAAACCTAGGAGCATCATGTATTGAAGTCTTTGGAGATTTTATGCTTATTGTAAACCAAGTTTCGAAATTTTGGTAAGTCAAAAATAAAAACTCATTCCATACCACAAATTGGCCACCAAGTTGGTCGATTCTTTCAAATCTTGTACACTCACACCCGTCCTAGTCCAAGTCCAACGGCCTAGCAACCGTTCCTCCTCACATCCCAGCCTTCTTCTTCACCTCCCATGCTCTTCAGTTGTAACCTACGCTCCTTGGCGGCCTCCACGCCAGCCAACCACCCTTCCTCTTTGCCTCCCACGCCACCTCTTCGGTGGTGAGTTGCAACTCCCTTTCCTAGGTAAGAAACACTATCTTTTATAGTTACTTGCATGCAACTGAGCCTGATAAAGGGTGCCTTTTAAAGACATTTCAAGTTCTAAATGTTCCTCCTCTATTTTTTATTACAACTTCGCATTTTAGCTATCTCTTGCATTGTACTTGAACTTTTCTTCTTCAATGCATTGTACTTGAACTTTTCTTCTTCAAAAAAATATGTTTATTTCATGAGCATTTGTGCACTATGCTTCATGTTAACACAACATCATTTATTTCATAGGACTTCAAAATTGTTAGTAATTGATTTAAGTTGTTCAAGTACTATAAATTTAAATCGATTAAATCACCCTATCTCAGGTGATTGGAATTGATCTCTATTAGCAAGTCAGTTGGGTGTTGGATTTTTTTTTATGATAAGCTTGGTGTAATTTCTATGTAGTGGTTGGAAGATCAGGTTCAAATGCTTTATCCTTCATTTGGATGTTTGTACCGATAATAAAGTTTCAGTGTCTATGTTATAGCCCATTGGTTTTTGGTGCAAACATTTGCTCTCGCCCTTTTATTTTTTTATTTTTAAATGTGACTTGTCCTAGTGTTTTTGTCCCATTATTTTTCTACTCCGAGACTCTACTGTTGAATGATAGTCACATAATGATCCTTGTTTGCTTTCCCCTTAGATCATCTTTGTATTTGTCTGCCTATTTATTTTCATATTTATGTCCAACCATTGTGTATAGATCAACACTTCTGTGTAACACAATAGTCTTGTGCTTATTGTGTTTGCAATTGTATCAATGTTATCATTGACTCCATCTCTTATTAACAATTAACATTATATGTTTCTGACTATTAATGTTTCTTTGTTTTTTGGAATTGTGAATTGAGTTGATCCTAAAAAATGATTGACAATAGGAAAGAAAAAGGAGTATCAATTGGGATTGAGAGTTCTGGTGAAAGTGTTCCTTCAAGTTCAGGATCAACAACAAAACCTTCAATTTCTTG
The DNA here is from genome assembly GCA_036023115.1 of Brasenia schreberi. Classification (NCBI taxonomy): domain Eukaryota; kingdom Viridiplantae; phylum Streptophyta; class Magnoliopsida; order Nymphaeales; family Cabombaceae; genus Brasenia; species Brasenia schreberi. Next base: position 4,717,112 of record JAYKKT010000049.1, read on the forward strand.
ATGATGCACCATTATGGATGCACGTGCAAAAAGGAGAATCATATGAAGGCGGTAGAGGTAATACACATTTTATGTATAAATTTTATAACATGAGTTTTACAGGGTCATATACTACAGTGAGGGCTCATCTTTTAAAATTATGAAAACATAGTATAAGGGTATATATGAATGTTGATGAGGATTACAAAGACCATTAATGAAAAAGAAGATGAGTATGAAAAGAAAAATGAAATGAGTGAAAACAAAACAAATATTCTATTATTTGGTGGATATAAAAAAAGTTGTAGAAAAGAAAAGAAAGTTATGCAAAGTGAGTTTAAAAGTTTTAAAAGGAGAAATTGAAAAATCATTTAATATAGTTGGAAGGGAGGAGATGAATAGAAAGGTTGAAGATTTTTCTTCTCAAGTTCACTTCCTTTTAATGTATCAAGAAACATAAGAAGTTTTTATGAGAAACTAATGGTGTTTCTATTGTTTCTGATAGATTGAGTGATATTCAAAGGCATCTACTCATTAATTTTATTGCTTATTCAACTAGTGGTCCTATATTTTTGAAGTTTGTTAATACATCTGGAGAAATTGAAACTATAGGCTACTTGAAATATTTGTTTGTAGAAGTTATTAAGAGTGTGGACTAGATAATGTAGTACAAATAATCACTGATAATACAACTAATTGTAAAAGTACAAGATTAAGTTTGGAAGGTTATTAAACACACATTTTTTGGACACCCTATGTAGCTCACATTTTAAATTTAGATTTTTCTCGTATATATAAGCCATCAGAAGATAAGGATAATCCTCGTGTATATGAATTGTGTTTATGGATTGAAGATATGGCAACAACTCCGCCCATGTAAGGGATCACCCTTGCATTGCCGGTCCCAAGCCCGGATAAAGGAGGAGGGTTGTGTTAGGCTTCCGACAGCCAGCGTAAAACTTCGTCGGATTTCTACAACATGGATTACAAAAATTATGAGCATTGCTTTGGGGCGTCCCCGCCTAGCGACGTGCTGCAGAGCCCGAATGCAGTAAGAAGTAAGCAAGGGCCACTACATTTTCGCCCGAATGTAGTGAATCAATTGCAGAGAGGGTTCCCACATCATGGACGGGTGTGGGTAAAGAAATTAGTCCCGCTACATTGCCGCCCGAATGTAGTGAAAATTTTTCAGAGAGGGTCTCCGCATTTTGATTATGGACGGATGCGGGGGGTAAGGAAGCTAGTCCTAGATAATAAGATTCGTATTGGTTCTTGGAATATTGGAACATTATCGGGTAAGCTAATGGAGGTGGTAGATACTATGATTCGGAGAAAGATTCATATTCTATGTTTACAAGAGACAAAATGGGTTGGAGAAAAAGCAAAGGAGATAGAGGATACAGGTTTTAAATTATGGTACTCAGGTAAAGAAAAGGCCCGAAACGGAGTTGGTATTATCATAAATAAAGATTTAAAGGAGAGTGTAGTAGACATACAACGATATGGTGACCGAATCATGACATTGAAATTAGTGTTAGGAGTAGAGGTTTTGAATATAGTTTGTGCTTACGCACCCCAAGTAGGACTAGAAGATAGTATAAAGACAGTTTTTTGGGAAGAGTTAGATAAGGTGTTTCAAAAGATTCCACAAAGGGAGATGATTTGTTTAGGAGGAGATTTAAATGGACATGTCGGTAAAGAGGCATTAGGATATCAAGGGATTCATGGAAACTTTGGTTATGGGGATATAAACGAGGAAGGTAGGGAGATTTTAAATTTTGCTATGTCATTTGATCTCTTCATAGTCAATACAATCTTCAAAAAACGAGATGAACATTTAATTACTTATAAGAGTGGCTTATCACAAACACAAATTGATTACTTTATTTGTAGAAAAAAAGATAGAGCGTGTTGTAAAGATTGTAAGGTAATTCCAGGAGAAAGCTTAACCACCCAACATCGACTTTTAGTTATGGATTTACAAATAAAAAAATGGACAAAGAAGAAAAGAGTGCATCGAGCTATTCGGACTAAATGGTGGAACCTTAAAAGCGAGAAAGAAGATATATTTAAACAGAAAAGGAGATGTTTGGAATTATGTTGGCACACCCTGTGATATGTGGAACAATATGGCTATACATATTAGGAAAGTGGCGAAAGATGTGTTAGGGGTATCTAAGGGAGGTGTACCGGCACAAAAAGAAGCTTGGTGGTGGAGTGAAGTAGTACAAAATAAAATCAAGGCAAAGAGGGCATGTTACAAATTACATTATGCTAAGAAAACTAGTGAAACTTTAGAAGCTTATAAGAAAGCAAAGAAGGAAGCAAAAAAGGCCGTTAGTGAAGCAAAAGCTAAGATTTGGGAGGACTTATATAAAAAACTAAACTCAAAAGAGGGTGAAAGAGATATTTTTAGGATAGCTAGGGCTAGAGATAAGAAAACTAAAGATCTTAATTATGTTAGATGCATAAAAGACGAGGATGAAAAAATTCTAGTGGCAAATGATGATATAAGAAATAGATGGAAAAACTATTTTTATAATCTTTTTAATGAAAATAAGGATGTTAGTATTAGTTTAGGAGATTTAGCCAAGTCAGAAAAGTATATAAACCACAATTTCTACCGACGTATTCAAAAGAATGAAGTCAAAGAGGCTCTTAAACATATGAAGAGTGGTAAATCGGTAGGACCAGATAATATTCCTATAGAAGTTTGGAAAATACTAGGAGAAATAGGAATCACTTGGCTCACAAGACTATTTAATGAAATATGGAAAAACCAAAAGATGCCCGAGGAATGGAGAGCAAGTACACTTATACCTGTATATAAGAACAAGGGAGACATTCAAAATTGTTCAAATTATCGAGGTATCAAGTTAATGAGTCATACTATGAAATTATGGGAAAGAATTATCGAACGTAGGTTAAGACAAGTATCAAGTACAACAGAGAACCAATTTGGATTTATGCCAGGTAGATCTACTATTGAAGCGATCCACCTTTTGAGACGTCTTATGGAACATTTTAGAGCAAAAAAGAAAGACCTTCACATGATATTTATTGATCTAGAAAAAGCTTATGATAGGGTACCGAGGGAGGTTCTTTGGAGAACTTTGGAAAAAAGAGGTATCCCGTTGACATATATTAACCTTATAAGAGACATGTATGATGGTGCAAAAACATGTGTGAGGACTCATGAAGGAACGACAGACTTCTTTGAAGTTAATATTGGGTTACATCAAGGATCAACTTTAAGTCCATACTTATTTATAATGGTGATGGATGAGTTAACAAAACATATTCAAGATGAAGTACCTTGGTGTATGTTATTTGCAGATGACATTGTATTAGTGGAGGAGTCTAAGGAAAAAGTTAATAGAAAATTGGAACTATAGAGAGAAACATTAGAAAACAAAGGCCTCCGACTTAGTAGAACAAAGACAGAATATATGGAATGTAAGTTTGATCATTTGGCTACTTCAGAGGACATAGAAATTAAAATTGACACACATTGCATTCCCCAAAAGGAAAGTTTTAAATACCTAGGGTCAATTTTTCAAAGTGATGGAAGAGTTGATGGAGATGTTACACATAGAATTAATGCTGGTTGGTTAAAATGGAGAGGAGCATCAGGTATTCTTTGTGATAAGAAGATACCATTAAAATTAAAAGGTAAATATTATAGAGCAGCAGTTAGGCCTGCCATGTTTTATGGTTCTGAGTGTTGGGCAGTTAATCATCAACATGTACAAAAGATGTCTGTGACAGAAATGAAGATGTTGAGATGGATGAGTGGTCATACAAGAAAAGACCGTATACATAATGAGGTTATTAGAAACAAATTAGGAGTGGCACCAATAGAGGATAAAATGCGAGAACATCGTTTAAGATGGTTTGGACATATAGAAAGAAGATCAAAAGAAGAACCTGTAAGAAGGTTAGAAAAACTAAATTTGGAAAGTATTAAAAGAGGTAGAGGACGACCACAAAAGTGTTGGAAAGAAACAATAAAGAATGATCTAGATTATTGGGAGTTAACTGCTAACATGGCACACGATAGAGATCTGTGGAAACAAAGAATCCATGTAGCCGACCCCGTCTAGTATGGGAAAAGGCTTAGTTGTTGTTGTTGTTGTTGTTGTTGTTGATTGAAGATATGGCAACAGATTATATAAAGATAAATCAAGTAAGAGCCCAAGCAGTAAAGGCTATCATTCTTAATGATTTATGGTAGGACAAGGTATCATATTTTCTTGAATTCATAGAGCCTATTTGGGAGATGTTGAGAAAAGTTGATAAAGATGAATCAATGCTTCATAAAGTTTATGAAATGTGGGATACCATGATTGAAATATTGAGTCAATAATTTTAAAGCACGAGGGAAAAGAACAATATGAGACATTATCATTTTATGATCATATTCATTGTATATTAGTTTCAAGATGGGACAAAAGCAACACTCCTTTGCATTGTTTATCACATTTTTTAAATCCAAGATATTATGAGAAGAAATGGTTGCATAACTCCTAATCAAGATCTTAAAATATCAAAGAATAGGCAAATGTGTTTGGAAAGGATTTATCGTGAGTCATACTTAATTAGACAAGTAAATTCAGAATATGAAAAGTTTTCTTATGCCAAACTTGATTCACTAGAAGCACTAGAAACAAGGGATTATCAAGATCCACTAAATTGGTGGGCATATTATGGATTTGAGATGCCTCTTTTTTAAAATCTTGCATCAAAATTATTATCTCAACCTACAACTTTATCTTGTTGTGAAAGTAATTGGAGTACATATTCTTAAATTCACAATATCAAAAGGAATAATCTTTCAAGTAGTCATCCTAAAGACCTAGTTTATGTCCATTCAAATCTGAGATTGGTTTCACGATCTAATGTCGAGTACAGGTAACTAAGTATTTTATTGCTTTCAAAATTGTTTTCTTTTCTATTAATTATGGTGATTTAGTGTCATCTTTTATTGTTATTTATTTGAATATATTACAGTGAAGGAGCATCAAAATATTGGGATACAAATTCGGAGGAATATGATTTAGATGACAATCAAGATTTGCATGTTCTTAATATAGAACTCACTGATCTTTTAGTCCCTTCAGTTGTAGTGAAGATCTATGATTTCTGAGGTACAGGTTCATTTTATTTATCAAACATTAAGATTTCCTTTTCATCTTGACTTATGTTTACAATTATGATAAAATTAGTAGTTGTTTACTTATTTTGCTTTAATATAAAGTTGTGTAATTACGATTATCATATACTTATGTTAATTAATGTCTCACTTGCTCTAGTTTGAATACTATATATAATATTATATACCTTAGCCATGTCCCCATACCCAATATTTTTGAAATTTACTTATCCCACACCTACACCCATGTGACATAGCCTCCAAGCATCCATACTCACACGATGGCTTTAAAACAATAAAGCAAAGAAGAAAAAAGGCATTCACGATTGCAGATGTGGCTACAATAATAGTCCATAGTTTATTCGAGTCTTGGCCTCCTCGTGAACATGCATTGTCTTTTGAGTGTTAGGTCTAAAGATGTCAATAAGATTGAAAATGGAAAGGAAACATAAAGGATAATTCACATTTTCATTCTATATAATTGTTGCAGTGCTATTGCTTGCATGCACTCACTATATTTTTCTTTTGATGAGTGAATAAGCACTAACTCATCACTTGCAGAATATAGTGTTGAATTGAGAGCGCATATCCATCTTTTTGTTTCTCAAAAGTATTGTCTGCATGCCGTAAAGATCCAGAAAAGGTATGTCCCAAAATATTAAAAAGGAGTGATCGCTTATCGTGACCTAATCCAAGTGGGCCTGCTCTATTTCTTTAGTAGTGCTTGCTAATGTTGATCCAGCATTGCATCTGTGTTAGATTAACCTTAAATGAGAACACCACTGCTTTGTCAAGCAGAAAAGGGACCCTAGGCACAAAAGAACACCATTGTGTAATAAAATATAATGACATTCTAATGGTTGCTTACAAAAGAACTTTATCAAGTCCATAAACACAATTCTCAATGTTTAGCTAACATTTTTCATGCTAATATTAGCAAAATAATAACAACAAAAGGCAAGTCAACACTAAGATAACCTCATTGGCTTTTACATGAGTTACTTGCACAACTCTATATGTGTGTGACATATAGGAGTTATATATATCAAATACTACCTCAAAATTATCGTATAACTTGTGCAAAGCTTCACTATATCTATGTACTTGTGGTTGACATGATTCTCAAGAGTTATATATTCCTCATTGTATGCCTTCAAAGACAACATAATACTTGTGGTTCTATAATAAAATATTAAAAAAGAAATGAAAATCAAATGAGAAAGTTATCTTAATAGATGTAAGTGAGGGGAGTGAACTTACTCCTAGAGCATAGGCTTTGATCACCCTTGACAGCATTCTCTTATATGATGAAGATTGCTTCCTATGTAAAAGGCGAAATTGAAAATTCAATGAAAACACACACGACATACTAGTGTAATGGATTGCCAAGATGTAAAATGTGAATTTCACACAAATTTCATTTAAACATAATGGATTGTCGTGTGTTTTGCTTCTTGTAATGAATTTCAAGAGCTAAAGTACCTGGAATAGATACAAAAATTACACAAGCATCATCGCCACAATGTGAGAATGCAACCTCACTAACACCAATATATATATAAGACTTTCATGACTAATAAAGAGAGTGGAGAGGAATGCTCGATTGAGAGAGAGAGTGGAGAGGTGGCGAATCTGGATTGAGAGAGAGAGAGAGAGAGCCCTAACCCATTCACGACTAATATTGTGCTTCTGGACACAAGATTAAGCTCAATCATGACTAATAACTCGTATTGCCAACACTATTTAGTGAGAGATTGGTTTTTGCTTTGGTATGTAAAAATGATCATGACAAGATGATCTTTGCACTACCCGCTAACAAGATTATCAAATCTTGACAGGATATTTCATCTTATATAAAGAAGAAAATAAGGCAGCAAACCAGCGGCATCAAGATGAAACATTTCAATAGGTCGACCAAATTTCTGAGAAACATGATACTACAGAGAAATTATCACAGTAGGAAAAAGATGAAACATCACAACGGCATCAAGATAAAACTTTTCAAGTGATCGACCAAATTTCTGAGAAACATGATACTAGAAACAAACCATCACAGTACAAAAAAGTGAAACATCACATCGGCATCAAGATAAACATTTCAAGCAGCAAACCAGCAAACCAAATCCTGATACTACAGGGACATTATAACCATCTTCTCATAGACATGTAACGCAATGAAACAGAAAAGATCATGCACAAATTTCTTCGTTTGAAATGGAATACTTTGTCAATATCACTAAAAGAACTACGAAAACATCAAAGGAAGGAGGAAAATATAGAGAAAAAAGTGGGAGTCAACCACCCACCATAGTAGAGAAAAGAAAGAGGAAAAAAGGAACAGGGTTTCACCATATACCAATGGGATTGAAGAAGGGCACGGTAATTCGGTTTGGAGTCGATGGTAGCCGAGAAGCGAGGCCCCGATTCAGACAAGATCCAGACGAGTAAGCGAGAGAGAGAGAGAGTGGAGAGGAACACTCGATCTTGAGAGAAAGTGGGGTAGTGGTGACTGGATCGCACGAGAGAGAGAGAGAGTTGGGTAGAGAGAGGCACCATAAGCACCTCTCTATCTGCACCATCCGTGTGATCGCACACATTCAATCACAGTCTGGGATGAAACCCCATCTTTCCCATTCTCTCTCTATATATATAATGTGACAAATGCGCATTCTTGCCTAAACATCTCTTTTAAAAAAAAATTCAACCGTTCAATTAATGAATTAATGAGATCAACGTTGAAATCCTAACCATTGAGTTTTAAATTAAACAACAAAAAATATAATAGCATAATGCATTTAATTGAACTGGTATTATCTAAAATGAAAACGAATACAATAAGTTCATATTAGTTTCTTTTCTTTTCCTTTCCTTTTTTTTTACAATCAAAAGGCTAAGACAGCCATGGCCTTCAACCTGTGAGCCGATTCCTTAGCAAGGTGAGCTAAGGCTTCTTGTGGATCAGATGTTATGTTAATGACTTGAATCATGCCGTGTTCAGTCGGTTCAGTATTCCTATAAAAAACAAGCTAACCAATTTTCTACTCAATCTTGAAACAAGTCATGTAAAGAATCCCATTAAGCAGAAGTTCCAGGAGGTACCAAGAAGCTTTGGTCTCATCTTGGTCATGGTTGAGAACGGGAGTAAAAATCTAGCTATCGCCGATGCGTACTACTAGGGTCTTGTTTTTCTTGCATTTCTTGTATGTATGAAGTGGTAGACCTATGTTGGTGAGGCGGGCCGGCCGCCTAATCACCTGAAAGAAGATGAAATTGAAAATGCTTATATACGTGATAAGAATTTTTGAAAAATTAGACCGCCTTATCGAATTTCACCCAACTGAACTCCGCCCCCAAAAAAAACACCATCTGGTATAGGCAGAAATTTATTTTCAGGTTAAGTACTCAAGCCTAGACATCATTAGATTCAAAGCCGGTTTGATAGTTCGAACTAGAACCAACGGTGATCCAAACCGGCCCAGAAATTGTAATCTAACCAGGCCAGTTTAGCAACGGTTCATGGTATTCGAAAATCGGTGAACAATTGGAACTAGAACCGGTGGTTTCAAACTGTCACTAAGTAATTTTATATATATATATATATATATATATATTGACACCCATTATCACAAGTTGATCGATAGCGCAATGGTAGGGGCTCCCTAATATTGCAGTTGATAGGGTGCATTTGCCCTTGTTTTTAGAGAGAAATTAAAACGGTTCTGTGGTGGTTCTGAAACCGGTTTTGAAACAATTCAGTTTCGGTTCTAAGTTCCAGACAACTTGAAACCGGACCCAATGATTAGTGATTAAGGGTTGCGGGTTTTTTTGTGTCTTTTCACCACTTGTCATGATCATGAGTGGTCGCGTTGGTTCACCTTTTCGAAGACACCAGTCATAGTGATGATGATGATCCTTCTTGCCCTCATCTTGGACATAACTCCCTAATTCAAATTTTATAATTCTTGCTTTTGGAGTAACGGTTGATCTGCTAGTTATTTATTCTTTTTTACTTTACATATACACATGTTTAGAATCTTACTTTTGTCGATATAAGTTATAACATACGAGTCAAAAATTTCTTAGTGTTAGGAGATGCTCCCTTATGACCTCTAATGATATGCTGTTGTAAGCTTCTCCTTTAACCTATATAACACAGAAAGCCCTGTTAGTAGCTACATCTCCCTTGTCAACTATCATTCCTGATGTTTCTCTTTTCACTCGTCTCTTTTCCTTTTTCATAGCTTCTACAAAACACTTCACAATTCAAGACGTCAAAGGCTTATCTTCGAGGAGCTCCCACAGTGTTCTCCTTCCTTTTGATGAGGGAGAGGGTTATCTACTTGGTTTCGTCACGATTGATCAGGTTTTGAAAGATTTCATTGTTAGAGGGTTTTTCCTATTCCTATTGCTTTCAAGTGGTTTCTTTGGGGCGAAGTGTTCAATACAACTTCGAAACTGCACAAGGTCTCACTCCTCTTACCAACAATAATTGAAATGAGTGGCGGCTCAAAAATTTGACAGCTGAAAAGTTTGGTGCCTATTCATTCAGTCATGATGATGTTTGAAATAGCTTGTAATGTCCAGCTGATACACGCTTTTCTTTTTGTTTTGGTCCATGGATTTCAACCGCTTTATCTTTCCTCAGTGATTATGGATGTGGCTGTCATTATCAGTCATCTCATTTTCGGTATTAACATAGTCTCACGAGGAAAAAAAAACAATCCCAAAGATTGCATTCAAACATGGTACTTCCTACTATTTGGGTTTCATGCAAAGGTAACATGACACTATTTGGGTGTCATGCAAAGGTAACATGATTCTTGATGAGAAGGTGACACAAGCCGAACATTTGCATTTCTCTTCTGTTGGTTGTCAATACTTTTTCTGTACCTCTACGTGGAAGTAGTGAAATCCTCCTATTCCACATATCGCTTGCCTCTTCGTTCTTTCATCTCCGAGGCACTGACTGTTGAATGGTCTTATCCAACTGCATTCCTCTTCTACTATATTAAAGCGCGAAATACAATAGAAAAGTTCCGCTTGAATATGTTAATGTCAAGTTTTTTATGAATGATTTTGCCTCCCATCATGATCTTTTTTCACCTGTATATTGCTCACTTGCCCTGAGAAAACGTAGATTCTCCGACAGGTGGGACCAAGTTTTCTGATGCGGTCATCAGGATCCATTGAGCTCTTACCAAACCCTGATCTTTATCGGTGAATTTACGAGTCTGGTGAGACATGATCCATTGACACCCTCACTGAGGCCCTTTAGCTGTCGGTCACCTTTATCAGCTTGATTAAGCACTATTATGCCTATCAAGCTAATCAATTTAAAGCTTTGGATCCTCAATTCAATTTTTTTTCAAACCACCAGATGCTCGTAGTTGCCACACAGACATCTCTCTCTCACACACACACACGCCTATACTTTATGTGTTCATGCATTTCGCATAGAACTGATTTTATGAAAGTGGCAGGAGCTTCTATTGGAGAATTTCATGCATTACCGTCACAAGCATTTGATTTGTAGCATAAGAACAATCCCCTCCATTCTCCTCTCCCGCTCCCTGTTTTCCACCTCCAAAACTGGTAACTAGAGGACAGTGTTAGCAATTTGGATATTCAATTCCTAATATCATTACACGCTGTTCAATCTTCTTCCTCGTCTGTGACGAATTTTCCGTTGCCAGGATTCAATGCAGCGAAGAAGAAGAAAGCAACGTTGAAGAGGACGAGCGGCTCGAGCTCGTTAATGGGCACACCGGTTTCAATGTTCAGCTGAGCAAGCGCCCCCTTCCCTGTGATGATCTCTCCAATAATAGAGAAAGCAATCCCAAGTTGTGCCAATCTCCCAACAAAGAGCTCGTTTGCCTTTGTGAATCCAAACAGAGGTCCTTTTCAAAATATCACCACAAGAAAAAGTCAGCCTTCAAGTTTATATTAAATACGCAAGTATATTAATCAAACCTAATGCGAGTTAAAAGTTGACGATATCTTAAACAGGCAGAGACCTACATGCACCCATCGCACACACATTATATATATATATATATAGAATAATTCATCCATGATCAATCCTTAAACATTCTCAAGAATCTCAACCGTTAGATGAGCAAGTTCGGCACTTCAAATTCAAATTTAAAAAGTACCGAAATACTTTATTACTTTTTGTAGGTGTAATAAATGCATCATACGATTGAGATTTTGAGAATGTTTAAACATAAATACATGTGTGTATGGACTAATTTATATATATACACGATCGTGTTGTTAGCTGTAGAGTCGAAAGAAACATAGATAGAATTTGTGGGTTAATTAATTACCTCCCTCGCTAAGACCAAGCGCTGCTCTTAACCCTTTGCCGGGTGGGATGACTGCCTTATCAAGGCCAGTGGGCTCTATCTGGTCGTCAACAAAGCGACCTCTGTCACCCAAAGCACCAATGGCACCTAAGAGGGTGAATAGGATGAAGAAGAGGAGAAGGGGTTCTGCTTCGTAGATGGGAATTCCCGTTTCTAAGTTGAGTTGAGACAGAATTCCTTTTCCTGTGATTCCTTCTCCCAGTAGGGATGCCTGCAAGTTTTTTCTAAGAGGTTAACGTTTCATATTAATTAATATAAAACAGTTGCAGCAAAAATAAATTTCTCTGCTACTAGCTTACTTGCACGAATCTATAAGTCATGTAATCTTTGAACTACTTTGTTCATGATGCTGTTATAGAGAAACAAAAGAAATGTAGGACCCTCTCTGTCTTTTTGGTAAAGTTGGAAGATGTATGCGGAATTTGGAGGCCAAGAATTGTATGCAACGTAGAAGCCTAGACTTCTAAAAATTAACTTTTCGGTGCTTGAAAAGAAAAGAAAATGGGAGGTTAAAGATATTTTTCTACATTAGTTGGGTTTCCTAGTTCAATATTTTTTTACATGTCCAACTTTACTTTACATATATATATATATATATATATATAGTTCGATTTGATTGACACCACATTTTGACTTCGAAAAATCTGCCACAATATCTTCATTTAATGGTTATATGTCTTTCAACATACTCTTATGAGTCTTATCACATGTAAACGACTCCCCATTATCGAAACTACCTTCCAACTTCGGAAGTTCTTTTGTGCTGTCACTTAACAAACACCAAATAAAGATGAGCTTATCGGAGGTTGAAGATGCACCACGGGCGGGGTTTCCGAGCGTCAGATCACGCTGATGACAACGGTTCAACCATCAGCTTATTCTTAGATCTTTTGCCTTTAAATTTCCGGTAAAACGCAGTACATAAGCTCACGACGATGATTCTAAACCTTGAGAATAATACAGAATCCGTCGCCATTGCAAATCTGCGCTCACGGTTCAAACCGTTGTTTAAAGCCTCGTTACCATGGCCAAAAACATTGCAATTGTGCAGCACTCTCCGTAAGTCCTGGTTCTTAAGGGATTTGAAGTTTGTGGGGAATTAAAATCGTTATATGAGAGAGAGAGAAAGATGTAAACTCACAGCAAATCCGATCATGGCAACACGGCCGACGAAGAGCTCATTCTGCTTGGTGAACCCAATCCCACCTGATGTGCCGAAGATGCCGTCCTCCACGTTGAACGTCGGCTTCTTTTCAACCTTCACTCACCCCCCATCATCAAAACAACAAGGAAAAGGACACACTAAAATTTAGCTTGCTTTCAGAAATCAATGAAACTGAACCCAATATTGATAAGCAAACCCAATATCAAACTTCAAAACCTCGCTGGTCCTACGGGCAGTACTGCCCATGAAGAATAGAGCCCTTGACCTCCCATCTAGCAGCGGAGACCCTTTCTACTATTCTAAGTCCCTTGGTGAGTATACATTATAATAGTTACGAATATACAAAGTAGATAAGATTATCATTCGAAGGAAAAAGCTAGCAGACCCACCACCTTCTTGGCAGGTGCAGCCTTGGCCTTAGATTTGAAGAGGGCAAGAGTTGGGCCGGCAGAGGCAACCGAGCTTCTAGATGGCAGACATGGAAGAACCAGATCAGAGAAGGAAGGCGGGCGGAGGCAGACTCGGCGAAACTGGATCAATGGTTCCCTCTTCAAGTCCACTACTTGACCCGCCACTCTGCTCTGCATCAGCATGGACTGAGTCGCCATGGCTTCCTAGATTCTCCTCTTGCTCGGTCACTCGGCTTTCTTACCTCTCTAGACCGGCGAGAGAGCATCATGGCCTTTTATGCAGGTGAGAGTGTGAGGCTCAGGGAAGTTGGAGAAGAAGATCAGGCAGTAACACAACCATGGGTGCTCATATGACCACGTCTCCCATTGTGTCAAAGAAATAAAATAAGTCCCCCCTTTCACTCTCCATTGCATGGGACGTCTGGTTTACTCTTTGTAGCCTGTACTCTTAATTTTCTTCTAATTAGTTTGGTTCATTAAATAGGTAAACGTTAATAGGGTGAAAGATATCGACTAAGAACTCATGCAACAGAGTCGGCTTAGTGTAAAGGAAGGCTGGGTTTTGGTTGGAACAATTTGATTTCCTTCCCGATCCACTAGCTTTTCCACCTTCCTTCCTTAGCCACCTCTTGTTTGGCAAAGAGAAGGAGACAGTTCTGTTTTCTCTGTTCATACTTTGCTATGCATTATGTATGATGGGCAACTAGTGATATGGATCTTTAACCATACAAGTGTCAGAGAAAGAAGTTGGTTTTGTACGAGCTAAGCTGGACCATGGACATATTGTCGGTGAAAAATGTGGACACGTATGCCATGTGTAATATTAAATGTATTTAGGGTAAGCTTCTCTCTCTCTCTAACGAGAGGAGTGAACCTGTAATACCTACGTCTGGCTTAGGTCCAGACCCGAATCAAATGAGACCCAAATGTAAAAAACAGAAAAGGAGAAAACTAACTTTTGTTGGACCAAAAATATGTTCTTCATGAATTTGGAAGTCATGGCGAAATGGCTAGGATTGATGCATTTCTTTTAAGTTATGTATTCTTATTTAGTTTTATTTTATTTTTAGCAATTGAGTACGTTGGAGGCGTCGAGGATACCATCATATAGATCTTGAAGAAACAAATCCACGAATTACCTATTCAACTCCTATCATGACTCGAATGTACTGGAATCTTTTATTGAAAGTAGTAGGTTAGGTAGGGTTCAAATTTGGTGGCTAAATGAGAGAGAATAGTGTAAAAAACCACCATGATGAAGGTGGTTGCCAATGACTTTGACCCTAGCAGAGTCATAGTGCTACTAGTTTTCTAGAACCAATTAATTCGCTTCTGATAGGTCAGGTTTAGGCTGAATCAATATCGGACCCGATACTAGATTCAAAACATGTACAATGAGGATGTATCCCACCCTCGAGGCTTTGTGATGTGTCCTAGTGCATACACAATTATGTACGTGTAAAGCTTGTGAGTACAGAGTGGATCATGAATTGATTCAGATCTAGATATACTGTTTCTAGGACCTGATTAAGGCTTTTGGGTTGTTTTAGGACATTCTGGTGTTTGATTTAAGCCCTGTTTGAAGTAACAGATTAGTACTAGAGAGCATTTTAATTTAGTGAGAACCATAAATGATTAAATGAAAGTGATTTTAATGGGAAAAGTTAAATTTAGAAGTCTCTAGCAAGATCCAATTAGAATATTTTGATTGGTTCGGAGCAATTTGAATTCCGATTCATATGCGGTTTGAACTTCTGGTCTTGTTATTGTAAACTAATATTGAGCTTGGACGTTTTGTTATTGCATAGGCTATGCAATGGTGTGAGACGTTGGTCTTGTTATTATGGACCATTGCTTCTTGAGATGGATTTAGATATGAATTATTGCTCCAATTGGTATACGGGATATGCTTGTTTAATAGGACAACATTAGGGGAGTTTTGAGTTATTTTAAATGGCTTATATGATTTGTTACTAATTTTAAAAATGCTAAGTTGTTTTTGATATCTACTGACAACCATTTTGCAATGTGCAAGTTCCATAAGAATGGTGCTTGTGTGTTGTTGGTTGTGAGTGCATAGATTGATGACGACAAGAATGAATGTTTTATTATGAACCATTTATGGATATTGTGTTGAGGTTCATAAATGGGTTATATGATTGGTCAATATAGATAATAACAAGGATTGAAAACTTAATTGTAGAGTAAAGATTGGTCTCTCGAGCACCTTAGCCATTTGTATAGACAGAACCATGTAACCAAGGGCACCTGGCGAGATTCAAATAACTCATGTGGATTTGGCTTTTAGCACTACACCAGCCATAATTATCACAAACTAAATAAAATGTGTGTATAAATTTGAGGGTGTGGAGATGTAGATGCATGGGTAGTTTTATCACTGTCTTATGGAATTCTATGATATATACTTTATTTTGATATTTGTGGATGTGCATCACTATTTTAAATGTGTATGCTTCTAACATGTAACCTTATTGGGATACACCTTCCTATTGGCCCCGTATTATTGGTGTTTATCTCACAATTTACTATTTTATAGATTAAGATTGTACGTAAAACTTTGGTTGAGATTTCTTAGATTGACTTAACAAGACAACCAACAATACATAAATTATTCAATTCTTGATGCTATTGGATACTGCAAAGAAATTATTGTCATGTTCATATATTTCCAGCATCTGATATCTAGGGCTCATAGCTCAATGTTGGACGGATGACCACGAGAGTTCGACTGAGGTAGAGAACGTTCATGACCACCATTGACTCAAAATCTTTGTTACGGTAAAGCTGATTGGGTCGTTCGAGTCCATCAAGACAAACATGACCTGCACTTTGAGTTACGTGACATGAACACAAGCCATTGGTTAGAGCAAAAAATGAACGTCTTTTTGCAATTCTCATTAGAAACATGATTTCAATTAAAAGGGAAACTACAGCAAAGTTTTACTTTTAGTCAATCTTTATGAAATAGATGGATTATAAACAGTTGATTATGTTCTGGTACTCGGTTACTTGTGTCATTCACTAACAGGAGGAAAATGGGACTTTGGGTCGGTTTTGGTTCCACCCGCTACTCTGGACAATTCCAGTCCAGAATGTTTATTTTGAACATACGAGTTAGTTTACAACAATGGCGGATCTACATTGACGGGAGGTGGAGCAGCCGTCCGTCCTGAAAGTTGAAAAACCAATGAAAAAGTTAAAAGGCACAAAAAAATCCATGGTTAATAGTTCTACCCACCCTAAATGGCCCATTAATCAATTCGTCATGCCACACAGTGTCTTCTTTATCGCCATGCAGATTAAAGACCCGTAGGAAACCTCTTGAATTCTACTAGTCATTGTACAGTATCCTGTTTACAGGCATGATTACTTGGTCCCTTGATGGGTTTATCTTCGAGAGGCAACGGTCTTCGGGCGAATCGATCCTACGAGCTCTGTTACTCTTTGTAAATTATCAACCGATTAGACAAGCACCGAAAGCTAGTCGAGAAGTAGTTCTGCTTAAATCTTAGACATTTCTATTATTCAATCGATACGATCAATGGTAGAAATTTAAATCTTAAAAAATAATGTGTAGCATTATACTTTTCATGCTCACACTTAAATGTTTGAGTAGATTTAAATGAGAATTAAATACAAATTATTATTATTATTATTATTATTATTATTATTATTATTATTATTATTATTATATACATATTGATTGGGAAACTTTATTTCCACCCGAACCCAAGGCTGATCTCATTGGGTAATTCCCAGCAGCAACTGTGTTGCACAAGTCGACTCAATATTGTCATTTCTTCGTTCTGGGACCAATTTAGCGAACTTGGACAGATTAAAACGCTAGAGAATTGGAATTTGAAAAAGGTCACGGGTTCAAGTTCTCTAGATGTGTGTACCCGAAGAATGGACAACAACAAACAACAACAACAACAACTAAGCCTTTTCCCATACTAGATAGGGTCAGCTACATGGATTCTTTGTTTCCACAAATCCCTATCATGTGCCATGTTAGCAGTTAACTCCCAATAAGCTAGATCATTCTTTATTGTTTCTTTCCAACACTTTTGTGGTCGTCCTCTACCTCTTTTAATATTTTCCAAATTTAGTTTTTCTAATCTTCTTACCGGTTCTTCTTTTGATCTTCTTTCTATATGTCCAAACCATCTTAAACGATGTTCTCTCATTTTATCCTCTATTGGTGTCACTCCTAATTTGTTTCTAATAACCTCATTATGTATACGGTCTTTTCTTGTATGACCACTCATCCATCTCAACATCTTCATTTATGTCACTGACATCTTTTGTACATGTTGATGATTAATTGCCCAACACTCAGAACCATAAAACATGGTAGGCCTAATTGCTGCTCTATAATATTTACCTTTTAATTTTAATAGTATCTTCTTATCACAAAGAATTTTCAGAGAGTGTCTCCGCATTTTGATTATGGACGGATGCGAGAGGTAACGAAGCTAGTCCTAGATAACAAGATTCGTATTGGTTCTTGGAATATCGGAACATTACCTGGTAAGCTAATGGAGGTGGTAGATACTATGATTCGGAGAAAGATTCATATTCTATGTTTACAAGAGACAAAATGGGTTGAAGATAAAGCAAAGGAGATATAGGATACAAGTTTTAAATTATGGTACTCAGGTAAAGAAAAGGATCAAAACGGAGTTGGTATTATCATAAATAAAGATTTAAAGGAGAGTGTAATAGACATACAACGATATGGTGACCGAATCATAACGTTGAAATTAGTGTTAGGACCAGAGGTTTTAAATATAGTTTGTGCTTACACACCCCAAGTAGGACTAGAAGATAGTATAAAGACAGTTTTTTGGGAAGAGTTAGATAAGGTGTTTCAAAAGATTCCACAAAGAGAGATGATTTGTTTAGGAGGAGATTTAAATGGACATGTCGGTAAAGAGGCATTAGGATATAAGGGATTCATTGAAACTTTGGTTTTGGGGATATAAATGAGGAAGGTAGGAAGATTTTAAATTTTGCTATGGCATTTGATCTCTTTATAATCAATACAATCTTCAAAAAACGAGATGAACATTTAATTACTTATAAGAGTGACTTATCACAAACACAAATTGGTTACTTTATTTGTAGAAAAAAAGATAGAGCGTGTTGTAAAGATTGTAAGTTAATTCCAGGAGAAAGCTTAACCACCTAACATCGACTTTTAGTTATGGATTTACAAATAAGAAAATGGAGAAAGAAGAAAAGAGTGCATCGAGCTATTCGGACCAAATGGTGGAACCTCAAAAGCGAGAAAAAAGATATATTTAAACAAAGTCCTTCAAGGAGATGTTTGGAATTATGTTGGTACACCTTGTGATGTGTGGAACAATATGGTTATACATATTAGGAAAGTGGCGAAAGATGTGTTAGAGGTATCTAAGGGAGGTGTACCAACACAAAAGGAAGCATGGTGGTGGAGTGAAGTAGTATAAAATAAAATCAAGGTAAAAAGGGCATGTTACAAATTACATTATGCTAAGAAAACTAGTGAAACTTTAGAAGCTTATAAGAAAGCAAAGAAGGAAGCGAAAAAGGCCGTTAGTGAAGCAAAAGCTAAGATTTGGGAGGACTTATATAAAAAACTCAACTCAAAAGAGGGTGAAAGAGATATTTTTAGGATAGCTAGGGCTAGAGATAAGAAAACTAAAGATCTTAATTATGTTAGATGCATAAAAGACGAGGACGAAAAAATTCTAGTGGCAAATGATGATATAAGAAATAGATGGAAAAACTATTTTTATAATTTTTTTAATGAAAATAAAGATGTTAGTATTAGTTTAGGAGATTTAGCCAAGTCAGAAAAGTATATAAATCACAATTTCTACCGACGTATTCAAAAGAATGAAGTCAAAGAGGCTCTTAAACATATGAAGGGTCGTAAATCGGTAGGACCAGATAATATTCCTATAGAAGTTTGGAAAATACTAGGAGAAATAGGAATCACTTGGCTCACAAGACTATTTAATGAAATATGAAAAAACCAAAAGATGCCCGTGGAATGGAGAGCAAATACACTTATACCCATATATAAGAACAAGGGAGACATTCAAAATTGTGCGAATTATCGAGGTATCAAGTTAATGAGCCATACTATGAAATTATAGGAAAGAATTATCGAACATAGGTTAAGACAAGTATCAAGTATAACAGAGAACCAATTTGGGTTCATGCCAGGCAGATTTACTATTGAAGCGATTCACCTTTTGAGACGTCTTATGGAACATTTTAGAGCAAAAAAGAAAGACCTTCACATGATATTTATTGATCTAGAAAAAGCTTATGATAGGGCACCGAGAGAGGTTCTTTGGAGAACTTTGGAAAAAAGAGGTATCCCATTGACATATATTAACCTTATAAGAGACATGTATGATGGTGCAAAAACATGTGTGAGGACTCATGAAGGAACGACAGACTTCTTTGAAGTTAATATTGGGTTACATCAAGGATCAACTTTAAGCCCATACTTATTTATAATGGTGCTGGATGAGTTAACAAAACATATTCAAGATGAAGTACCTTGGTGTATGTTATTTGCAGATGACATTGTATTAGTGGAGGAGTCTAAGGAAAAAGTTAATAAAAAATTGGAACTATGGAGAGAAACATTAGAAAGCAAAGGCCTTCGACGTAGTAGAACAAAGATAGAATATATGGAATGTAAGTTTGATCATTTGGTTACTTTAGATGACATAGAAATTAAAATAGGCACATATTGCATTCCTTATAAGGAAAGTTTTAAATACCTAGGGTCAATTTTTCAGAGTGATGGAAGAATTGATGGAGATGTTACGCATAGAATTAATGCTGGTTGGTTAAAATGGAGAGGAGCATCAGGTATTCTTTGTGATAAAAAGATACCATTAAAATTAAAAGGTAAATATTATAGAGCAGCAATTAGGTCTGCCATGTTTTATGATTCTGAGTGTTGGGCAATTAATCATCAACATGTACAGAAGATGTTTGTGACAGAAATGAAGATGTTGAGATGGATGAGTGGTCATACAAGAAAAGACCATATACATAATGAGGTTATTAGAAACAAAGTAGGAGTAGCACCAATAGAGGATAAAATGAGAGAACATCGTTTAAGATGGTTTAGACATATAGAAAGAAGATCAAAAGAAGAACCTGTAAGAAGGTTAGAAAATCTAAATTTGGAAAGTATTAAAAGAGGTAGAGGACGACCACAAAAGTGTTGGAAAGAAACAATAAAGAATGATCTAGCTTATTGGGAGTTAATTGCTAACATGGCACAAGATAGGGATCTGTGGAAACAAAGAATCCATGTAGATGATCCCATCTAGTATGGGAAAAGGCTTAGTTGTAGTAGTTGTAGTAGTTGTAGTAGCTTCTTATCACAAAGAATACCTAATGCTCCTCTCCATTTTAACCAACCAGCATTAATTCTATGTGCAACATCTCCATCAATTCTTCCATCACTCTGAAAAATTGATCATAGGTATTTAAAACTTTCCTTTTGGGGAATGCAATGTGTGTCAATTTTAATTTCTATGTCCTCTGAAGTAAACAAATGATCAAACTTACATTCCATATATTCTGTCTTTGTTCTACTAAGTCGTAGGCCTTTGCTTTCAAATGTTTCTCTTTATAGTTCTAATTTTCTATTAACTTTTTCCTTAGACTCCTCCACTAATACAATATCATCTACAAATAACATACACCAAGGTACTTCATCTTGAATATGTTTTGTTTACTCATCCACCACCATTATAAATAAGTATGGACTTAAAGTTGATCCTTGATGTAACCCAATATTAACTTCAAAGAAGTCCGTCGTTCCTTCATGAGTCCTCACACATGTTTTTGCACCATCATACATGTCTCTTATAAGGTTAATATATGTCAATCGGATACCTCTTTTTTCCAAAGTTCTCCAAAGAACCTCCCTCAATACCCTATCATAAGCTTTTTTTAGATCAATAAATATCATGTGAAGGTCTTTCTTTTTTGCTCTAAAATGTTCCATAAGACGTCTCAAAAGGTGAATCGCTTTAATAGTAGATCTGTGTGGCATGAATCCAAATTGGTTCTCTATTGTACTTGATACTTGTCTTAACCTACGTTCGATAATTTTTTTCCATAATTTCATAGTATGACTCATTAACTTGATACCTCGATAATTCGCACAATTTTGAATGTCTCCCTTGTTTTTATATATGGGTATAAGTGTACTTGCTCTCCATTCCTCGGGCATCTTTTGGTTTTTTCATATTTCATTAAATAGTCTTGTGAGCCAAGTGATTCCTATTTCTCCTAGTATTTTCCAAACTTCTATAGGAATATTATCTGGTCCTACCGATTTACGACCCTTCATATGTTTAAGAGCCTCTTTGACTTCATTCTTTTGAATACGTCGGTAGAAATTGTGATTTATATACTTTTCTGACTTGGCTAAATCTCCTAAACTAATACTAACATCTTTATTTTCATTAAAAAAATTATAAAAATAGTTTTTCCATCTATTTCTTATATCATCATTTGCCACTAGAATTTTTTCGTTCTCGTCTTTTATGCATCTAACATAATTAAGATCTTTAGTTTTCTTAGCCCTAACTATCCTAAAAATATCTCTTTCACCCTCTTTTGAGTTGAGTTTTTTATATAAGTCATCCCAAATCTTAGCTTTTGCTTCACTAACGGCCTTTTTCGCTTTTGCTTTCTTATAAGCTTCTAAAGTTTCACTAGTTTTCTTAGCATAATGTAATTTGTAACATGCCCTCTTTACCTTGATTTTATTTTGTACTACTTCACTCCACCACCAAACTTCTTTTTGTGCCGGTATACCTCCCTTAGATACCCCTAACAGATCTTTCGCCACTTTCCTAATATGTATAGCTATATTGTTCCACATATCACAGAGTGTGCCAACATAATTGCAAACATCTCCTTGAAAGACTTTCTGTTTAAATATATCTTCTTTCTCGCTTTTGAGGTTCCACCATTTAGTCCGAATAGCTCGATACACTCTTTTCTTCTTTGTCCATCTTTTTATTTGTAAATCCATAACTAAAAGTCGATGTTGGGTGGTTAAGCTTTCTCCTGAAATTACCTTACAATCTTTACAACACGCTCTATCTTTTTTTCTACAAATAAAGTAATCAATTTGTGTTTGTGATAAGTCACTCTTATAAGTAATTAAATGTTCATCTCGGTTTTTGAAGATTGTATTGACTATAAAGAGATCAAATGC
The DNA here is from genome assembly GCA_036023115.1 of Brasenia schreberi. Classification (NCBI taxonomy): domain Eukaryota; kingdom Viridiplantae; phylum Streptophyta; class Magnoliopsida; order Nymphaeales; family Cabombaceae; genus Brasenia; species Brasenia schreberi. Next base: position 4,739,454 of record JAYKKT010000049.1, read on the forward strand.
CATAGCAAAATTTAAAATCTCCCTACCTTCCTCCTTTGTATCCTCAAAACCAAAGTTTTCATGAATCCTTTGATATCCTAATGCCTCTTTACCGACATGTCCATTTAAATCTCCTCCTAAACAAATCATCTCCCTTTGTGGAATCTTTTGAAACACCTTATCTAACTCTTTCCAAAAAACTGTATTTATACTATCTTCTAGTCCTACTTGGGGTGCGTAAGCACAAACTATATTCAAAACCTCGGCTCCTAACACTAATTTCAACATCATGATTCGGTCACCATATTGTTGTATGTCTACTACACTCTCCTTTAAATCTTTATTTATGATAATACCAACTCCGTTTCGAGCCTTTTCTTTACCTGAGTACCATAATTTAAAACTTCTATCTTCTATCTCCTTTGCTTTTTCTCCAACCCATTTTGTCTCTTGTAAACATAGAATATGAATCTTTCTCTGAATCATAGTATCTATCACCTCCATTAGCTTACCAGATAATGTTCCGATATTCCAAGAACCAATACGAATCTTATTATCTAGGACTAACTTCCTTACCCCCCGCATCCGTCCATAATCAAAATGCAGAGACCCTCTCTGAAAATTTTTCACTACATTCGGGTGACAATGTAGCGGGACTGACTTCTTTATCTACACCCGTCTATGATGTGGGAACCCTCTCCGTAATTGATTCACTACATTCGAGCGAAAATGTAGTGGCCCTTGCTTACTTCTTACTGCATTCAGGCTCTGCAGCATGTCGCTAGACGGGGATGCCCCAAAGCAATGCTCATAATTTTTGTAATCCATATTATAAAAATCCGACGAAGTTTTACGCTGGCTGTCGGAAGCCTAACACAACCCTCCTCCTTTATCCGGGCTTGGGACCGGCAATGCAAGGGTGATCCCTTACATGGGTAGAGTTTCGAAGAATGGACAAAGCAATTAAATATCGTCAACAAATATTCCTCAAGCTCGAACGCCATGGGGATCCAGAAGCAGCCATTGTCGCCTTTCACTTTATCGTGACCACTTACACTAGCTGGCTGCGTGGACCACAAATTTCTTCGCAGTGCCATTGTAGAGTCACAATGGGGACATGGCTGGCTCGAGTACTGGCAAGTAGGGGTGTTTATGGAACCACCAGAATCGAACCTCGCGTTTCTTTGCGGTTTGGTTCAGTTCAGTTCTAGTAGGGGGAAAACCCTGACCGTTTGGTTCACTATTCCAGTTTTAGAACCAGATCATGAGAACCGAACTGAACCATTATATATATACATATATATATATATAGATATATATATATATATATATATACATATATATATATACACATATATATATACACATATATATATATATACACATATATATATATATATACATATATATATATATACACATATATATATATATATATATATATATATTAAAGTTTATATCCACATAGATATAAATCTTCATAAGTTTAGATATATGAGTTTTATAATCTTATATAAATATAAAATGTGAATAGACATACATGCATACATATATATATATATATATATATATATATATATATATATATATATATATATATATATATATACATCTACATATAGAAAGAGAGAGAGGGAGAGAGAAAGTTGCTAGACAGCCTCCCATGTTAGGTATTGCTTCATTGTGACTATCGTCCATGTGATCAATCGGATGGTGGTGATCAAGGTACTCATCCCATGTTTCATTTAATATGCCTATGTTTATTAAATGATATCGATTTTTATGTCAATGTTGATAGGTAATTCGATCTAAATCGATCACTCGGATGACACAAATCATCTACTAGAGTCTCATATGGGTAGGAGGGTGTCTAGCAACTCCCAATTTTCTCATATATACATATATATATATATATATAATATGAATGACAGACCCAAATAATATGATGGTATAATACATTATATTTAGCAAAACCTTAAATAAGTAGAACTGTGGTTTAAAATCAAACCCAACCATAACTGGTAGTTCGGTTCTGTAAAAGTTAATAGCCGAGACTAACTGTTTGGTTGGAGGTTAAGACTAGAATCGAACAATGAACATGGCAAGTTCAACTGTTATAGTAAAAAACTAAAACACGTAAATATCATATAAATAAATCAACAGTAGTTTGCACATCGTTTCTGTGTAATAGAAGCGAACCAACACACACCCCAACCCTCTCTATCCTGTGATGTGTTAATCCATGTAGGTATGCTCAAGTAGAGGCAGGTGCTTAATTTCCCTCTGCCACTATCATTCTCATAATGGCTTCTTCTACTGTTCTTGCTACCCAAATGAACTCATGAGCTGCTCGTAAACTTGGTTCCTTCGTAAGCTCGGCAATTTCCCTGTAAACATGGTGGGGCTTCATGAGAGACTATATTTCCGTTTGTACAGTTAGATAAGACGAGGCCGAAACTAGGATGGCCATGTAGCAGATTTGCATGGGTGATGTCTACTAGGCCTCCACCTGAACCTCAATTGGGTATCCTATAGCCACCCTTCACTCATGAGTCGACATGACCGTCTCCAAAATAATTGACCTGACGGTTTCAACCCGAGCTGAATTGGGCTAGGCTGAAACCGGAATGGTCAAACCTGGCTCGGTTTGGGTTCAACCTTTCATGAATCTGAAACTGACCTGAAACCACAACTTCCTCATTTTTATTATTTTTAATTTAAATTTAATGCATTTTTCGGTTTCAAAAAATTTAGACCTCAAGTTGAAAAGGAGCAGACGGTTCCAAACTGGAATCAGCTCGTTCCGGTTCCTGATTCAAGGTAAACTGGAACTGGCGGTTTAAAATGCTGGTTCGAAACCGCCAGTTTTGGTTTATCCATAACCAGCCGTATCAGCGGGGATGAGTATGTGAATAAGTTTTTCCTGTGGATACACGGACCAGAGGGTGCCCTGTTCCCCATTTCAACACCAATAAGATTCTTGAGAGCATCAGTGAGAAACAATAATTTTTTTTAATCATGAGATAAGTTTTGATTAAGCTCAAAAGCATAATCACCAAAAAAAATATTCTCATTTCATCAATCTATAAAATATAACATTATGAAGTCTCAAAATGGATACAAGTGTCTTATCAGTTATAGAAAGAATTAAGAAATTATTCAAAAGGACTTCTTTACAGACAATGGGACAGAATCAATACATGTAGACAAAGGTACAGTGAAAGGAGACAGGGAGAATATAAAAACAATATAGTCCCAAGTACAATATAGAAATAGTTGACAAAAGAAAATGGAGAAGGAAAGCTGCTGAACGCACAAAGGAAATCCTACATCAAATGAAAACAAGGAAGACTCCAAAAGGTCCTAAAACACCCAAAGTCCTTTTCACCAATCAAAGGACGAAAATGCGAAATCATACATCCTGAAAAAAAAGAGAAGCGGAGATACTGTGCCAAGAAAATAGGCTGATCAAATCAACTAAGATCAGGAGGAATTCCTTAATCAAAAAGGGCTGAGAAATAAGTTAAAAGTATGAATTGTTCACAAGAGATAGGGTAAAGGATTCAGAAGTCTCAAGATATACTGTGTGAAATCCAGAAAGTCAAAAGAAAATCTATTTGTGGAAACATTTAATGCAAAGAGCCCTATAAAAACGGCAATGATCGATCCATCTGGGATCATCCATAGCTCTCCTTGATACCATGTAAAAGAAAATCTATTTGTCATTCAAGATACATTTTCGCAAACAAAAGTAGCAAAAAGAGGGAGACTGAGCAAAAGCTCCATATGCCTCATCCCCCTATTGTGTGTGCAAGTGAGTGTTGACCCCACGATCGCCCTTGGCCGAGCCAACAACCGAGCCATAGGTTCCTGCAAACAAAAGTATCAAAAAGAGAGAGATGGAGCAAAAGCTCTATATGCATTACATCTCTCATTTGGCCATCCGAGCCAAGTAATTTGACATACTCGTTTTGCCTCTCATTTTTGTAGAGTTTTCCAAGTTATGTCATGTATGATTGCTATTATAATCATTTCCTCTTGTGTGGTTTCTTACCTATGCAACAATCAAACATATCTCAAACTCATGTTTGTAACATGCTTTGAAAAAATATTCTCTTTCGTGCCTTTAGTAAAAGGGTATGCTAACATATCATCAATTGACATATATGAGATGTATATTTCCTTTTTCATAACGAAGCGACTTATCCATTATATGCTTCCCCCATATCCACATATCATGAACATAGTGGTATTTCACCATTATATGCTTGCTTTTGGAGTTGTCAGCTCCACTCTTAATCACAATAATTGTTGTATTGTTGTCACAATAAATGACAACCGGCTCGTTGACTATATCCAGCTTCAAATCACGTATGAAGCGACTTATCCAAACAACACTAGTTGCAGCCATACAGCAAGTCATATACTTAATTTACTTTATATGCAAGGCTACACAACCCTTTTCTTTCAAGTCCAAGAAACAGCTCTACTTCCAAATAAGAATATTTGTCCAGAGTTCGATTTGTTATCATCTTTACTCCCAACAAAGTAAGCATCTAAGTATACTACCACTTTCAATTCATCTGCTTGAAAACATAGTTTCAAGTCTTTTGTTCCTTCAAGATATCTTAGAATCATTTTCACAATTATCCAATGTTGTCAACCAGGATTATTTTGATATCTCTACTCACAAGACCAACAACAAAGCTAATATCAGGTCTTGTACATCAAATCATAATATGCTGATATCACCAGGATTATTCTTATGGATACAAATTTCGTAAAAGGAGAATATGTCTCAACATAATGTATTTCTCTTTTTGCGAAAATCCCTTTGCAACCAACCTTGCCTTAAGCTTATCGATTGTCCTATCGATTTTATATTTATTTCTTAGGACCCATTTACAGCCTATAACTTTCTTTTCTTTTGACAAATTACCCAATTTCCAGACTTGGTTTTTCTTAATGGGTTCAATTTTCTCATTCATATCTTTTTCTTACCGTAATGATTCAGATGAGTCAATAACCTATCGATACGTTAAGTTATCGGTCAACTCATCTAAATCCACCGAATTATATACTTCATCTACAAGGTAAGTATAATAATTTTTTAAGTAGGATGGTGTAATCCTAAGTCTTTTATGTCCACTTAAAGTTTTAGTTTGTTCAGAAATATCATATATGGGTTCAAAAAATTATTTATCTAGATCTACTAGATCTTCAATATACTCATCTTTATTTTCAATGATGTCATTCTTAGTATCCTCTAGGAATTCAACATCTCTGTTCTCTATGAGCCTATGGTCCTTGTGATACAACTGATATCTTTTAGAACCTATAGGATATACGATAAATACATATCTTAAGGACCGAGACCAAATTGTGCCTTATAGTTGGCACAATCAATATATCAATTAAAACAATGGGTATGTCTTGTATATGAATCCTAAAGGATCCACTCCAAGGACATATAAAAGGGTGTTATTTCTCATATATACCCTATGTTCTCCTGGTTTATATTCCTTTATGTCTATAGCCCCTTTTCTGCTCTTCGAAATATGTCTCATCATTTCAAAATCAATCCACCAATTAGATATTGGGTGATCCATGTAAAGGCATTTTAAAACTATGCAGATTATGTATTGCTTATTCGGTTGACCACGTTGTTGGGTATTTCTACCATCAGTCTTCTTATTGCATCAATCTCTCTTATAGTGCCTCATCTTTCAACAGTTTCCTATAATTTCTTAAAGTTTGACCGTCTTTCTTGTTATTCTTTTCTAACCTTTTTGTTTGGTTTATTCTTTTTTGGTTTGGTCTAGAGCTTGTATCAATCTCTTCTTCAGTTACTAGCAATTTATCATTATTTTTATTCATGTATTCGTGTTCAATTACTAGTTTAAAGGATAACTCAGAAAAGTTTGTTTCAACTCTTAATTTCAGGGTTGTGATAACTATGCTTCATGAAGGAGAAGGCTACTAAGGATGGTAGATATTTGCATAGCCTTGAGGATGACCGACTTCGCTACAGTTAAGTCTCTAGTCATTACCAATATATGGTTCATATGTTTTATTACATTATCTCCTACTTTTATTTTATAAGAGTTGTACTTTTGTAACAACAGTTGAAAATGTAACTTTGTTGCAGTATCATATTTAGTTGTTATAGAATCAAACATCTCTTTGGTAGTCTCGTATTCCTCAAATACCCTAATGAGATCATCTTCTATATATGTCACCATTATTGTTCTGACTATTGTGTTATCTCTAAGGAATATTTTGTATGCATCATTTTCCTCTTCTGATGCATTTGGAGTAGATGGTGAAAATGTATCATTTAGAACGTACACCCTCAAGTATAAGCGCTAATGGGATATGTCTTCTCACACTTTAGACCATTCAGTTTTTTTGCTTTTGTCAACTCTGATACACAAATTCTTGAGTTTATTTTAGTTTGTCTGGCAAAAATAACATTAAGACGGTCTAAAGAAAAGAAGAAATGAATGTTACATAACAAATAGTAGACTACTAAAATGTAATTTACAAAAATATCCAAGTAGTAAACTGGAAATATCTCTAATTGATACTTAGGTACTAATTTGAAAGATACTCTTAACTTGATTATGTTATTTCATAATCAACATAGGGATAAAACTGTAATTTTCTTTTATTTGTTGCCATTGTAATTTCTCAAAAATTTCATGAACAAACCAAGAATTTTACCCTTTTGTCTGGTTTTATAATATTTCAAAAAGACTCAGGGTAGAATAGTAAAATGACACTTGGTTTTTTTATAAAATTCATGATTGGACGAGGGTAGAATCATAATTTTGCCCCTCAACCCATATTTATAATTTTTCTAAAAGATAGAGCAGTATTATCTTTTCTCATAGTGGAAAAACTATAAAATTTTGTTTGTTTAGGACAATAGTGTAATTTCACAGGTCGATATTTCATAATTTTCATAAACTGCCAAAGGATAATTTTGTCTTTTCATCTACTAAGGGCAAAAATATCTTTTCACTTAAAAATATTTGGACTTTTTCATAATTTCACCAAGAGAGTTTTGAAAAATAAAAAATGGTGTAGAATAGAACGGACTTTTGAGTCTAATACCTAAGCCAGTTTTTTGGAAACCATTAACGGTTTTCAAAACCATCGACAGTTTCAACACCCACGATTTCACCACCTACGATTTTCTATTTCGATGGTGCAAGAAGATGGAGAGAGAGAAAAGAGGGAGAGAGAGAGAGAGAGAGAGAGAGAGAGAGAGAGATACAAGAGGGAGAGAGAAGGATATACAAGAGAGGAGAGGGGGCTCAAGGCCTCATCGCTCCGCCTTCAGGGCTTTCTACTCCTTCGGGCCTATCTATTATCTTTTTGGCTTATGTGTTCTCCTTTAGGCCTCTATGTTCTTCTTTGGACCTTTATGTTCTTCTTTTGTTTTTTTAAATATTGTTTTACCTGTTTTTGTAGGTTTCAGATGAATCAGACTCTGATACCAATTATAATGAAAGAGAACAGTGTTCCCGATTCATTGCCGGTGATTTTGGTGATGCAGCGGAACTCAGACCAGACCAAAAATAGGGTACACTTCAGTGAGATCGGGAGAAGGAAGAAGATGAGTGAATTTCAAAGTTTTCATGAGACGACTTTACAGGAAAGATTTTTCTATTAAGCTCATGCTTTCTGTATTTCATTTATAGTATTTATAGACGACTTTATCTTCCTGATTTTCACGTCTAGGCTTTCTATTACAAGTCATTTTTTTTACTTTATTTCTATAACATTATACATTTAATTGTATATATGTTTGTATGTAATGTTTTACAACTGAAAATGACCATTTTGCATTACAGGAACCTCGCCAACACTCTCACTGCTCTACACCCTACTTCTAGTTGCTCGAACTTGCCTTAGCGTCCCAGCATCACCTTCACTCTACCCTCACCACTCCACTCAACCATCAGTTGCTTCCTTGCTGCCATAGCCAGCCCCCATCATCGCCTCGTTAAAGCCATTGCACTGCCTCCCCCTTTCTTCTCCTCTCCCTATTTGTTTTTTTCTCATACGACAACAAAATTGATACTATCTCCACGTCCTTTCTTTTATACCGTGAACAAAATTAACACACACCTTTTACTATCTCCACATCCATCTAAAGACTTTTTCTATGCGATTGTCATCCTCTTGTCGATCTTAGATGCATGTTGAAGCTCAATCTAATACATAATACTAAACCATTCACCATATGTCACAGTGCTTTGAATCTGATAAAAAAAAGAAGAAAAAAGATCTCATAGTTCTTTGAATCCGATCGAAAAAAGAACACAAAAGAAGAAAAAGAAGTTGAGAAAAAAGAAGAGAAAAAGACAGGAAGAAATCTATTCGAAGAGGCTGAGAGTGATTTTTAGCGGCATGTCATTGATTTGCATTTTTCATTAGAAAAAACAAAAAAATGACACCCAATTCTCGGCTTGAGACACAGTACAAGAGCATCTCTCCAACGACAAGGGCATTAGTTATGCCCTAATCCCTCAAGCAATAAAACCGGATCGGGTCCAGTTGAGCAAATCAAGTCTGCCCCATTTGACTCAGGCATTGTCGATTTGATACCTAAAGATCCATCTTGTTTACCTAATCTGCTTCATCCGATCCAAACGCTATGGACCTCGTTCTTGAGAATCTACTCTATCATATCCAAATCCTATCCATTGACTCAATCTGCTTCATCTAAACCGACATCCTTTTCGTACCCAATGACCCATAACCCATATCCCTTGGATTGGATCCAATTCAATCCTTTTGTTTTGTAGCCAACTCTAAGTCAGATCCAATCAAGTCCATTCTAAACATAACCCTACCCATCCAATCACACCAAATCTCACTCACCGCACGCTTACCTATGAACTCAAGCGGCAATTTATAAGACTCACCAAATATCAAAATCCAATGAATTCAGATTTATTCCAACAAACTTTGTTAGCGTGAAAGATCGACCCTTTCTAAGTCCTTACAAAGATCTTCCATGAAAAGAATTTAAACAGCACAAAAGGAGAGCATTAAAAGATCTCTTTTTGAGTTTATCTCTTAATTATCTCTCAATTCATTTCCCTTGAAGACAATCGTATCATGGATCGAGGTTCTACAGCACTGAAAAATTGCATATAAGCACAATGTTTTATATAGAATCAGAGAATACATATTACCAAAACTGCAAATTGTCCATCATCCGGCCTCAATCCGTTACCAATTTATCGAACATGGATACCTGATTGGCTAAAGCTTTCAGTCTTACAGTAAGAGAGGTAGCTTTTGGCAAGTTGAATTTCTATCCCTAATTATGATGGTGTGTTCCTCATAACAGGTAAGCTTGTACAACACAAAAGAAAAAGTCGAAGTGGTGGAGGCAAATCCTAAAGGATTTTGTGCAAAATAATTTTGCTATAGAATGTCGAGAGTTTATATTATCGCATGTTTCAAACTGAGCTATAATATAAGATTTTTAACTATTGAAATGGCGACTGCTCACAGAGTTTTGTAAGCGGATTACAATGTTATTGGATCCCAAATGAGAGGATCTCTATTCCCTTCTTTCTTGCACGTATGGGAGCCATTGGACGGTCGTTTCAATGGAATGATCGACCGCCAAATTGGCAACCATTGCAGCAATACCCAATTACTGCTAGCCGTTACGGATGCTACAATTACATTGGCCATATTTATGGTATCATCTCCATGTATTACAACAGATGTACAAAACCAATTAGCACAGGTAGATTATCGATGTATGTATGCTTCATACACGGTACATCAGACGAATGCCTCCGTAAATGTTTTATCGCAGCAGCAGCAATATATAACACTCAAAAGTAGATAGACCAAAACAGATATATCTAACTCAGGTAAAACTAATAGCAAGATACCATAGTGTAGGAACACCCAGTTCGGACTATATCATCATGTGCTACTTTGAATAGATCAAGCATTAGCATATAACCGTGGAAGAGCACCGAACTCAGATTACAGCATCATGGAGCAGACTTGAAAGAACAAGTGGCACAATACCCTCAGGAATTCAGTTTGCTCTAACTCTTTCCCATCAGAGGACTTGCATGCATGACTCCAGGCATTGCATGAGACTAATGGACAGGGAACATATTCCATCTATATCCACCACAGTCAATGTCAGCTTAAGAGTTCATATCCAACTAACCAATATGAGATTTAAATACAAAGTCCATACAAAAGAACCTTAATGCAGTAGCTAATTTCTCACAGCCTTGTACCTCACATAATATAGCATCGAAGGACCGTTCCCTTACACCTTGTTTTACATACAGTTACCAGCTCTATCTCCAAGTCTCCTACAACAGATGGAAAGTTGTTCCACTTCCTACAATTCAGTAGAATGACAACTACTTGAATTTCCTTTCCCCTCAGATTAGAGTATTTTGCCTTACTCCTTGTGTACCATTTTTTGTGTGATAGTGTTCTTGTCTAACCCCATCTTGGTAATAAATAAAAGTGTCATGAAGAAAACCACGAAGTATTGAAATTGAACTTTTCCTAAAAAGTTTGTATAAGATGAATGACAACCGATTAGGATTGGTGAGGGATCAACCGATGAAGAGTTCCTTTTTAATATGAATATATGTACATACGTACATAGATACATACATATATATATATAATAGAAAAACAAAAAGTTAAACTAGCGAGAATACCATTCTTTTGATACAAATTAAATAAAAAGTATAACGTTAGTTTTTCAATTCAGATAGAAAGCACATGTTCTCAGTATCAACTAGCTTCGTTTTCTTTAATGAGCTAATGAGGGAAAAAATAAGCAAGAAAATTTCTAATTCGATCAAACATAAGCTAGATTTCTTTTACACTACAACAAACCATACTAATAATTATCAGAACATACCAGTACATGGACTTCTATCATCGTGAAGATAATGTCTTATCCTGACAATCATAACACTTTTTATGGCAAGCTGGGTCAGGCAGACCACCGCTGCTTACAAAGAAACGCCTCATTCCCCCCTCAGTGAAGACAAAAGAAACTCCAGCTTATTATAGGCCATGATGCCTAACACCATTTCTTTTGTGGGTAAACCACCATATATACATATGTATATATGTATATATATAGAAAGAGAGAAAATAGATCCTACTACCACCGACCTTATCCACTTATACCCGACAATGCTTTTTAGAGGCATGAGTGTAAAATATTGTTTTCTTTTACATTTTAAAAATTTTAAATTATACTTATGCTATTGAAAAACAAATGAGTAGACATGTCAAAGGTGGGTAGAATATAGTTTATATATATACTCGTCTTCTTATTGATACTTGAGATTTTCTCTTAGGGAAAAAAGTTTCCAGGGCAAAAATGTTGAATTGTGCATTTTATAGGTCAAAACTATCTCACATGGCGTGTTGATTCACTATCTATCACAAGATGCTGATCGCATTGATTCATACGTGAAAGTACCACACTTAACTTTGATTTCATGTGGTTTAGAGTTGTTTGGATCCATTTAGAGTCATTTGGGTCGTTATAGTTTAAGTATTAGATTTAGATTTAAATCCAAATAGCATAGAACCCACATTTGTGATACTATTTCGCATATAGCCATTAGTATCGTGTCATTGTGTCGGTATGATTAGGTCTTTTATACATTTTGCCTCTATTCTTTATAAAAGTGTACTTACAAACCTTAAATGTAGAGTCTAATTGTAATTCATATAACAGATCGTTAGCTTAAAATATAGATCAAGCTCTATGGTTGTAGTGGGTATAGCTAGAAAATGTTTCAGGGTGAGGAGAATAATCCATAGTTAAATCGATGGGATATAGCTGTGATGGGCTTAAAATATCGATCACGGATGCACAAAGAGCAATGGCTCACCTAGCTTTGCCTCTTCTCATCGAAAGTTGCTTCTAGTATATACTTTCAAGATCTTTGGAACAAATGCATTACTTTTTTTTAGTTTTTTAAAATATCTCTTTAGTTTTAAATACCTCAAGGATGAGAGAGCCGAGTGGGTCATGATGGTGGTGAGTGTCATATTTAAAGACTGGGGTAACAACCTAGTTTATATATTTTTTCTTATTTATCATAATAAAAAATTCGATACATGGTCATTTGTGTTTATGTACACGCAAAGGAAGTGAACTATGCGGTAGAAGAAACAAAGTCAACCATGGAGAGTTAAAGAAGTTTTTAGGATTTGATAGGAGCAATGAAGTCAACAATAGGCAGCTAAAGAAATTTTAGGATCCTTTTGTAGCGTGTTCATGGATGGGCAACTTTTAAAGTTTTTTTTCTATTTCATGCATAGCATATTATTTTATAGAATTTTAATTCTTTCTTAGATACATAATTACATATCGTTAATAGACTTTTTGTTACTCTATTATATACATAATTATAGATCATCAATAGATTTTTTACTAATTGATTAGGACCATTGTAAGCGTAGATGGATGAAAGGGAGGCTATTCGAATTTTTTTGTAATGATTGGGAAAAGTATTACGGTTGAAATAAGGTTGGCTTATTCTAACTGTTTTGAACAATTGAAAAAAAGATTTTTTTCAACTGTTCACGTTGCTTATTGCAACTTTTCTTTAACAATTATAATAAATGATATTTTTCTTAGGCGGAAGCATCTCTTTGAAAGTATTTCAACTGTTGCATACGATTATCTACTGTTGTGAATAGTTGACATATGTTTGTCAGACTGTAATATTTTCAACCTTTATTTCAACTGTTTTTATAAAATTTTCAACTGTTAAATAGTTGAAATTTGTTCTTTCAATTGTGGCCAATAGTTGAAAAATCATGTTCTTTTGACAACCACAAATTGTTTGATTTTCACCAATGCTATCAGCATTATTGATTGTCTCGAGCCCATTGTGTGCGTGCAAGACCAAGGACCCTTATAAAGGGTCTCCGGCTGAACGAAAACCCACATTTTTCATAGGTTTTCTCTCTCTATTTGAGTTACTCAAGCTCTCTAAGAGCCATTTTTCGCTTCCTTGGTGTTCAAAGCTTCAAAATCGTGCTATACAGTATCCGTGCAAGTCTCCTATCTCGGATTTAGGTATATTTTTAGTATTTTTCTTTATATTTTCCTTTTTATTTGTATTTTTCTTTTTTTGAATGACAAAATATGAAGTTATTAACTGTATGGATTTGATTTTTATTGCACTCATGATTTGGGAGACACTCTATTTGAATGTTATTTGATGATTGAGGATTTACGAAGTGCTTTTATTTTTAGGTTTTTGTTTGAATTAAAGTACTCAATTGAAATGGCATGAAGGGGTGTTAGAGACTCCCATTCAAAGTCTAATGATCCGGCATGACAGTGAGGTACAACAGTTGAGGGTTCTAGGTTAAAGATCATATGCTTATTTTGTGAGAGGGTTGTTAGTGATAGAATTTTAATGTTGAAACACCACCTAGAAAGGACCAAGAAAGAAGTTACTCCATGCACAGGTAGAATTAGAAGCTTTTCAAAAGGTATTAAATGGCAATGCCTTCAAATGATTGAGAGTATAAAGGAAATGAGACAACAAAAGGATGATTTCGAGATGTTTGAAGAAGTTGATGATGCTACTGAATTTGGATTCACTGATAGTTTGCCTTCAGATGATAGAATAGAGATTGATAGTAACAGTTCACGAGCACCTAGAATGGGAAAGAGGGTTGCTGAAGACTTTGGTGGTAGTAGAAGAGGAAGTTCAGGAAGGAGTAGAGGAAGATCTTCTTCTAGTATACATTAATTTTTTATTCCTACTACTACACCTAGTACTCAACCTAGAATTCGTGATGCTATAGCTTAAGAATAGTTGCATGATCAGGCATACTTTGCAGTGGACAGATGGTTTTATTATGCATGCATTCCATTTAATAGCAAATAATTTTTATTTTCAAGCAATGGCAGATGTAATTGCTAACATCGGTCGTCGATACAAGATGCCCTCTTATCAGAAGTTGAGAGGGAAGATATTAGATCAGACCGTCATTGAAGTGCAAGAATACTGTTCGAGTTTGAGACAGTCGTGGAAGGAAATAGGATGCACTATCATGACAGATGGATGGACAGATAGGCGAGGAAGGACATTACTAAACTTTCTTATATATTGTCCTAAAGGACTTATGTTTCTGAGATCTTTAGATATGTCAGAAGAGAGGCACACTGCAGATATCTTACGGGAAGAATTTGATAAGGTTATACAAGAGGTTGGGCTACAGAATGTAGTCCAATTAATTACAGATAATGCAGCTAACTACAAAGCAGCTGGGAAGGAGTTAGCTGATATTTATAGGACTTTCTACTAGACACTATGTGCAACTCATTGTTTAGATCTCATCCTTGAGGACATTGGTGAGATGGATAAAATAAAGGCAGCAACTAAGTGTTACCAAGATATTATAAAATTCATTTACAACCATGCATTTGTTTTGTGTATGATGAGGAGATATACAGAAGGTGCAGAGCTTCTTCGAACAACTACAACTCGATTTGCAACAAACTTCTAATCTGTACAAGGTATTGTGAGACAGAAGCAAGCTTTGAAGAGAATGTTCTCTTCAGATGAGTGGTAATAATTTGTAGAGTTGTCTCAGAACAGAAGAAATAGAAAGTTGAATGAGATTGCAAAGACAGTTTTCAGAAGTACATTTTGAAATGCATGTGTTAGATTGTTGAAAATTACTTGTCCTTTAGTGAAAGTTTTTAGGTACTCAGCAACCTTTAAAAGGGACGATGAGGTTAATCAAGGAATCATTGATTGTGTTGATATATTAGTCCCTGATGAGAGCATAGCAGATGCTATACATTAAGAGATGGAGATTTATGATAATGCTCTTCACTTATGGGTTTGCTTGTAGCAATTCACAACCACACTACGATGCGTACAAGTAAATTGTTTATTTTCATATTTAAGTTGCATCTTATATTACTGTGGATTATATTTCTAATGTTTGTCTTTTTCTACAAATGTTTGGTGGAATAGGTTTGGAACTGATTGTCCGAACCTTAGAGATTTTACAGTAAGAGTCTTAAGTCAAACCTGTAATGCAACAGGTTGTGAAAGAAATTGAAGTATTTTTTAACACATCCATATAAAGAAGCGCAACAGGTTGGAACATAAAAGACTAAATGATTTAGTTTATATTCGTTGTAACATACGCCTTCGTGAAAGATAATATTGTATTACTTAAATATTCAATTCAATATTTTTTAACTTCAATTATTAATATTATTTACTAATTGTTTATCTTTGTTTGTTGTATGCAATTAAAAAAAGTAAATAGACAAGAAAGCCAATTTGATCCAATAAGTTTGGATAATTTTGATATATTAGAAGATTGGGTTATGGAAGACAGTGAAGAAAATGCCCTCCTAACTGAAGAAGATATTGCATGGATTAATTTGGAAGGAGTGTAACAACAACATCAAGGAGATGAAGAATTTGATTTCTAAGCAGGAGGTGTTGGTGTTGATGAGGAGGAGGATCTCCAACAAAGAGAAGATGAAGATTATTTAGTTGATAATCCTGATTATAATTTGTAAAATATAAATGTATTTCATTTTTTTGATTCAAAATATGTAAAGTTGGATGCAATTGTTCAATGTTGAATGCTCAATCTATACTAAACTTTGTATTATATGAATTTAAAGCAAATTACCAGATTTTTTTTATTTTTTTCAGATTTTTACCTTTTTTTCTTTTCTTTTCTTTTCTTTTATTTTTTTACGATATGGGTGATACGATACGATTCGTCCATATTGTAGAGCCCAGCGATACATGATACGATACGCGCCAGATAACACTGATCACAACACAAGCAAGCACGGTTGAGTGGTTAGATGGGGGTTGGAAGAGGGGAGTGAAGGAAGCATGGTGTTAAAAAGGCAAAGGTACAACCAATCACGGATCTACATGGAAGAGTACGGAGTGGCCGTTCCTCTTGAAATTTTGAAATTTTAGAGTAAAACCTATATTTATAGTGAATATATGGTTGAGATTTATGCTTCGCCCTCCTAACATGATTAAATATGTATGTTGCCTCCTCCAACACTATTTTCTAGATTTGTCACTGAGTATAACCAAAGGAGGTTAAGCCATGTATCTTATACTCATCTAGTTAGGCATGCGTATATGACCTCAAAGACTCGTTGAGCAATGGCAGCAAGAGGCAGTATTGAATGTATGACAAGACGAAGGTGTGGGAGTGCATTGAAGAGGCATCAAGTGTTTGGGAAGTGGACGGAGAAACGAGTGGCAACAGCGGGTTCTGTTTGTGGTGCCAACGGTTTATAGACGAAGCTTGGTGGAAGGGTTACAGCTTGCATCAAACATGGCAGTCCGGGAGTAGGTGACCTATGTTCGAAACTCAAAAGATGGAGGCAATGATTATCTAGTTCAATTCATGAAGTTCTGGCGGGAGAAGTTATTCCAAGCGATGGCTAGAATTAGTAGCTGGTGGTTGCTTAGCAGTAGACTACAATGGAAGGAGTTGTTACTTCTTGAAGATGAAATTCAAATTCAAACACAAGGAATGGCACTGCAGCCATGCTGAAGGTCAAGGTCAAGTCAGACAATTAGGTTGGTGATGGGAAAAGAGACTCAAAACAATTTGCAACCCTAAAACAAATAGCAATAGTGATACCTCACATCAATATGCTTAGATCTACCATGGAACATAGGATTCTTGCCAAGATGAATAGCACTGACTATCACAAAACAAAACATACCTCTCCGAGTAAAACCAAGTTCATGCACAAAATTCTTCATCCAAAGCAACTCCTTACAAGCCTCGGTAATAGCAATGAACTCAGCCTCGTAGTAGACAATGCAACACACTTTTGCAACCTAGATTGCCAAGCCACAACTCCCCCGCAAAGGTAATCAAATAGCCGAAGTAGACTTTCTAGAATCAACATCCCCGCCAAGTCGAATCTGTATAACCACAAAGAATAGGTTTCCCAATTCCAAAATAGAGTTTCAAACTAGAAGTGCCCCGGAGATATCTCAAAATCCACTTCACAACATTCCAATGCCCTCTACCAGGATTTGAGAGAAAATGACTTACCACACCAACTACGCATGAGCTATATCGGGCCTTGTGCAAACCATTGCATACATCAAACTTCCTACTACAATGTATAAGGAACACGTTGCATGTCTTTTTTTCTCTTCATCACTAGAAGGAGCTTGTCTAGTGCTAAGCTTAAAATGTAAAGCAAAGAGGTGTACTTACAACTTTAGCTTTATCCAAGTGAAACCGTTGAAGCACTTTTTCAATATATTTTTCTTGAGATAACCACAATTTCTTAGATACTCTATCATGAGTAATCTACATACTAAGAATCTGTTTTGTTGATCCTAAGTCTTTCATGGCAAAAGACTTACTAAGTTCCTTTTCAACATGTCAATTCTAGAACCATTATGACTAATCATTAACATATCATCAACATAGAGCAATAAAATAATGAAATCATTATAAGAAAACTTTTGCACAAAAACACAATGATCGAAGTAGTCTTCTTGAATCCCTTGAATCATAACAGACTCAAACTTCTTGTACCATTGTCTCGGGGCTTGTTTCAAGCCATACAAACTTTTCTTCAACTTGAAGACATAATTTTCTTTACCCTTCATCACAAAACCCTCAAAGTTGCTCCATGTAAATCTCCTCCTCCAAATCACCATGGATGAAAGTATTCTTATCATTCTTCACCCTATAAATCCACCTATTTTCCAAAGCTTTCTCCGTCCTTAGGCAACTTCACCAAATCATATGGATTATCAAGTAAAGATTTCATCTCATCCTTGATATCTTGTTTATCCTCTCTACTAGGCCACTTCACTAAGGAGTCTTTGGAGGCATCTTTGGTGTCTAATCCCTACTGCTTATAATGCTTATCAAATGGTTCATAATATTCACCATCATTGTTAGTATGAATGCACTTCAACTTCTTTCTAGTTACTCTCTCAATTGAAGCCTAAAACAGCTTAAAGACTTCAAGTATCTAA